>JAVSBV010140250.1:0-11644 GCA_033117975.1 Parotocinclus spilosoma | reverse complement strand
GGGGGGGAGGGAGTCGTGAATCTATAACGCAGAACTGTGAAAAGGATGTAACGCACTACTTAAAGGCATCTACTGAATGTGTATCATAATATTCAGCACTGCTGAGGTACTAAATTTACCAACAAAAGTAACAACAGAAAAACCAAACTCTTTAATAATGTACTCTGTAAAAACATTTAACTGTTCCATTTCTACTGAATGTTGAAAAAAAGCTAGCCATTTGCCTCTACCTGCACCCTCCTTATCCCTCCTATTATTGAGCCATCTAAACATTTCTATTCAGCGGTTAATCCTGTTGCTTACAGCACGTGCAAAGCGAGAACCCAAGTGCAGAATAACCAACAGCTGTCATTTTATTCACTAATAATACATCTCAGCTTTCTTTATTTAGCTTTAACACCATATAGTCAGACTCACGCTTATTTTAGTCAAGGACAGTCTAGTCAGAACAATAATAAATCTTAAGATCCTGCTGCAGGTTGTGCAGAGGTCTTTGTACCTCATGTCTGGCTGAATGGAGGAGACTGACAGCTGCACATGGCAGGTCTTTAAACAGAATTAAGCTCATGTCATGGAAATTTAGACCCACCCATGTTTTTTATATGATTGAGATTGCGTTATAGTGTGCGTATGCGTGCATACGTGAGTGTGTGCACGCATGCGTGTGTGTGTGTACAGGCCCCGAAAGGCAGCGGTCATTCTGAGAGTCACTGTGGGATAAATCATGGTGGAAAAACAGATATTTCAGTTGGCTGTTCAACTGTTTCCACAACACTTTGTGTGTTTAATAGACTACGCAAGATTGATTTAATTAGACTATTTTGACATTTTTATAAGTCTACTTCTTGTCACGGTCTTTTTTCTCCTCATAGTTTCATTGTTAGTGACTGGATCATGTCCAGATAGAAATACTGCCCTCTTTTAACCAGGTGTAAACACAATAGATTCATTTAAAACTGATTACAAACTGTGTTTTTAAGTCACGTCAGGAAGGTTTGACGCAATTTTAACAGATGTTATACTTGTGTAAATACGTCGATCCTTCCAAGCCACAATTCTCGACCAAACCCATTCCAATCAAATAAGGAAATTAAAAATGGCATTTAATGCTGGTTGATTTACTTTTTTCATTTACAAAACCGCAGTTTCCTCCCAATTCCTCCCAAGAGATTTCTGGATCCAATCATTGACCAAGACGTTAATATATAGTCACTATACCACTGTCGGAGTTTCTCACAGTACTGTAGATTGAGTCTCTGCATAGTGTTTTGCCTCTACCTGCACCTTCCTGCACCTTCACCTTCTCCCTACCTGTAGAACACTTCTATTGTAAAATTAAACAAAGTGATTTTATTTATACTCCTGATCTTACAGCATTAAACATTAACAAGTAGCCTGAGTGGAGAATGTGCCACATTTTTACCGCTGTCTATGCACAAGAAAAATGTGGACGCACAAACAAACAGGAATATGTTCACCATTAAGGTTGCTACTCTGTAACAACACAATACCCAGGGAGAAGTAGTTTTCTAAGTTATGAAACGATGTAGACGGATTCATACCTTTGAAGTAAATACCGGAAACGACAAGTGAATGCATGAACAAGCCATCTGAGCCAAATAGAAATACGAAAACCTACAGAGTTCTGCCCATCCAAACAGAAACGACCTTGGTCCTGACTGAAAAGAACTGCTTTCATTGAAGTGACTGCAAGGGTTTCGGTGTTAAAAAAAAAAAGGAAAATGAGCTTCGATCTAGAACACCAAATTCTGTCAGATGCTGTCTGGACTGGTTTAATGAATGCACAGTGGAAAAATCGCCTGACGCCTTTTCCCTCTGGTAACACAACTGATGAATCCAGTTATTCATGCTAATTATCAAATCCTTTAGAAATGAATCACAATTTCCTTCTTTATCAGTTATTTGGCAGATACTTCTATCCAGGAGAACTTACAAAAAGTGCAAACAGATGAAGCCGCAATGACGAGTACTCGAAGAATGAGTAATCATGCCCTGATACAACAAATAAAAAAAAACTAAAAATACACAAAATGAGGGGATACTTTAAATGAAATAAGCCATAATGAAATACCCCCTTATTATTGTGAGCAGTGTATATAGAAGCAGAGACTAAAGTTTTTAAATAGATTTATAATAAGAGGTCCATACCAGTCACACCTTGAGCAGTAATGATATAAAACATATGTATATAAATAATCATATATTCATCAAGCAAATAGAACATTAGAAATCCTACATTTACCTGTGAGTGGTCAAAGAATGGATTTATAAATTATGGTGGTATATAAAAATAAGTATTTTATTTATTTTTTTCCTCATTTTGTCTCTCATAGTTCAAGTGTACCCATGATTAAAATTACAGACCTCTCTCATCTTTCTAATTAGGAGAACACCAAATTTTTGGCCTCACTGAATAGTGTAATACCAAAACTGCTACACATACTGAAAAAAACTAGTAAGCTTCACACTCAGAGACCCTTCCACTGTCAAAACTGCATCTCATTTAAAATAAATTTCAAATATCAACAAGACTGTTGGTGAAGGATTAATGTACTGTCCACTTTAATTCCTTTCCTTGTCAGAAGGAAATGTACGCCATGAAAACGGTGTAAATGAGTTACATGTATAAAGTGGCTGTCAGGCTACAAATAAAGAACTAGGTGGCAGACAGAGGTAAATGAACAGGAAATGGCTAAACATTAGCAGTACAGAGAAGTAAAGAGAGTAAGAGCCTGGCATTGGGCCCAGGGTGAGTAGGTTCACATGGTGCCACTCTACCATTAAACAATGCTTTGCATTTTCTCTTACGCTGACACACTGCTGCTTGAATTTCCTGCCCAATCGGAAATTAGTCTCAATTTATCATTTCCAAAGTACTCAGACGGCTGGACGGGCTTTCAGAAAAGACGCGTTCAAAGCCGCCCATAATCACTGCTCATCCACTGTGACATCACAACTGTTTGAGACGAGTGCGTGCATCAGTACAGCGATCCAGTAAGTGCTTAAGTGTTCGGGTTACCTTTTTTGGGTTACTCTCAAAGTTCACTAGACTCCGATCGTACAAATCTACAAATTTAAATCATGTGGTGTCAATACACTGAAAGACTCCACAGCTCCCCATTAGGCTTGGGTCAGTAATTAACAATAAGAATTAAGATTAATTAAACAGGCAGATTTTTTTTTAACTGCATCACCTTTATTTTATTATTTTTGTGCTTCAGCTTTATTCACCCATCACATTTATACGATCATTCCGGTGTATAGTTATTATACACAGACTAACTAAACTGAACCGAATGGATACAGAGAAAAACTGGATTTTAAACACTCCATGGTGTCTGTGCTGGGGGACTTCACTCTGTACTTTATTTGTAAAATGAAAGAGGATACATTGTGCACATCACAATGGCACGTAATACACCAACAGCAGGTCAGAGTAGACATTGGTTTATAGACTTGTATGCTCTTTTTATAGATATTGTTTTATATGACAGAGTTTTGTTTTTTACAGAAAGAATAAATGTTTTTGGTTCTTAAACTGCTACTTGTGATGTAAAAATTGCCATTTCAAAATCTGACTGGCTGAATTCTCACTTGGAAGAACGTGTGCCTGAATTACAAAATTACGTGCCAAGATTTTGTAAAGGCAATACGCCGGGCTCTGCATTACTGTGATTAAATTACAGATAAGAGGTTTTAGGATATCCACTGCATGTTGTACAGAATTTTGTCAGCGATCAACTGCAGTAATGATATGTTAACCACAAAGTTACTGGGTTCAGTTAATATAGCCATCATTCTTAATCATGTGAAATTAGAAGCTACCCCAAATGGAGTGATTATAGAACCATCAGGGGGGGAAAAAAAGACATCCTACGTTGCAAGTTAAATGCGGGTCATTCTAACTCCACTTGGATCACGATAATAGTATCGCACCATCATCCTAAAACCAGTAGATCTGATCAAGTGTAAAGATTTATTTAAACGTTACAGGTACAAATGCTGAATGACGAAATTCCGTCACTCAGAAAGCAAAAATCTATATTTCAGCAAAGCAAAAAGTCATGTATGAATGACACACCCTTGGGAAAGCCTGCATTTGCACAAACATACAGAGCAAAGTTAAAAGCCAATAACATGTGGCTCTGAATAAAGAACATTCCGCTTGTAAAGATCACAGCACTGTGATATATATATACACACACACACATACACATATACATACACATATATATATACACACATATATATACACACATATATATACACACACACACACACACATTTATGCATGTGTATGTATATTTGTGTGTGAGAGTGTGTGTGTGTATATATTTGTGTACACTAAACAGTTCCAGGAACCAATTGTAGGAACCAAACCATTGTAGTTTAGCTAAACACAGATACTCACGTTTGCACCAATCACTGTAGAGTTACATCACTGTCTGGACCAATCACTACAAACTTATTTCACTCTGGCTCCCTACGTGCTGTGAAAAGGCCTTGCCTTGGAGTAGAATCTAAAAAGTCCCTATAGATGGCTTTTTGGTTCCTACAGTAAAAATGTGTGACAAAGAGGGCACAGAAAAAGGCATGAAACATGACTTTGACCATCCCAGAGGTTATTCCTCACTTCATTAATGGATTTTTTTTGACTTAACTGTTGACTTTTGGTTTGCTCACTTTGGGCCGTGGGCACAGATATTTAAAAGGCTGCCTTATCCTACTGTAAAACGCACCTTATTAATAAATCAGACTTTATTTACTCGTATTTTCCTTGTCACTTTTTAACATTGCTTGTCAGGGTTGCTCTTGCTGCACCACCCAAGCGTCCAGCTCACAAAATGAAACAAAGAATCTTCAGGAATCGTTTAAAATCCTGATCAAAATCCTGAGGACTGGGGTAGCCTAGCGGTTCAGGTACTGGACTCTGGACCTGATGGTCCAGGTTTCAAATCCCACCTCTGCCAATCAGCAACAGTTGGGTCCTTAAGCAAGGCCCTTAACCCACCGTTGCTTGAATTGTAAGACTTTGAGTTGTAAGTCGCTCTGGATAAGGGCGTCTGCTGGAGCTTAATGACTGTGGGAACCATCACTGCAATCACCAGATATCCACAAACTTTGCTTAATGCATCAAGTATTAATTAAGATAAAGATGATTTAAAGTAGCTCAGACATTTTATATAAGGGTATCCATTTTAGTCCTGGAACCAATTTCCCCATGGATACGAGGGCTGACTGTACTCATTAAAGTCTGGTTCACCTTTGCCAACAAAAGCAGCATCAAGCCATTTTGTTTCTCAGCCCTCACAGAATTTTAAATTTCATGAAAACTGAAGGATATTAACTCTGCCAAAATGTTTTCGAAGGTGTTCCAGCAAGTCTTTGTTTATCGCAGCCTTGTGTTTTCGTTGGCTGTTATGGAGATATTGTTATAGGCGTGAACTAAATGTTTGAGGCAATTATTTCTGTTGCCACAAATGAACAATGTGTATCCAACTAACTGGTGAAAAGCAGACTAGACAGACATCATGTTGGCTCCAGTTGGGTCCAGGTTCTTTGTAATTAGAAAAACAAAGCGAAGCCCAATCGGAAACCTCCTTAAACAAGCTGCAGTTATAACAGAGAACAAACTCGAAACCTTCACTGAGAGAGAAGAATCTGTGACCCCCTCACCACTGTCCCAAATGAGCTCCTACAGAGTGTTATTTCAAGGGAAGGCCAGCATGAGGTCGTTGGCAGTCCTTAAACATGGAGAACCTCCTGAAGCTTCACTTTGAACAAACAGAAAAATAAACACCACCTTCTAAACGGGCAGAAAGCACCAACACTGCACTGCTGACATGCAGAAGCATTCCAGGCTGCATTTAACTAACACTTAGACATTCTAAGTGCGTTTTATAATTGGTAGGTTTTTTTAAAAGGAGGGGGTGTTAATGGTTGTCCTTTCAGATCAGCTGGCGTTTTAGGAGCTTGTGTGCCTCGAGGCTGTGTTTAAGCCTTAGCCTGGAGCAGGACGACCACAGAGATATTTAGTAGAAGGCTTTCAACGAGCATAGGGATTGAGTTGTTTTGCTCCATTTAACTTTTTAAAGAGACTTCTTAAAACGTGGTCACACTGTTCCGGATGTTGAAACGAGCCACCCTATAAATTACAACACTAGTACACAACACATCAGAGAGCAGACGTTTACAACCTCAGTCGACATGGCCCAGTGTCACTATGGAGCTATAATACTAAAGAAACGTTTGGTTTTCAATTTATTTTCTGGGTGGTGCAGTGGAAATTCACTAATCAATCCAGGCTCTAGCCCTGGCAATGGCTTCTGGATGGGTGGCCGAACACGGCATGGTCCGCTGCTACAGCAACCCTTGATTATCATCCAGAAGTTGCTTTTGGCCTTTCCAGACTGCGATTCCATTTTCTGTCAGAAGTCGTCGCAAGGGTTCAGTCGTACTAGTTATCCGTCATTCAGTCATGAATAAAATAGATAGATATATAGAGCATATAGTTTTGTTTGTTATTATAATTCCTAAGATCACTGCTGTTAAAGCAAACGGATAATGTACATACAGCCAAAATTGCATTGAGAACTTTTTTTTTTCCTCTCAACCCTCGCTTTTTCTTGGTCAAAATCACAAAAGCTCCATATCCCATCCCTACAGAACACAGGTATGAGGTTTAAGCATCCATCAAGAGTTACCAGTCTAGTGCAGGAATGTGATATTCCATATAAAGACAAATGGCATTTGTTTTATTTGTGGCATGGTGAGAGTAGAGAGGATGTCCAAGGGCCGTCAGATTATGTGCATTTCGATTTCATGTAACATCACACCACTAATCTCACCTTATCTGCAGAAGTGTCTTGGTTTTGCTTAATTTATTCTCCTATACAAGTGCTTATTAAAGAGATAAAAGGCATGCTATTAGCTATGCAGAATGACTTAAGATTAATGTCTGAATTAAAAATAATTCAGAAATCCAGGCCATTCCAAACCTTTTTGAGGTTGAGGGATTCATGTTTTTTTACTAAACACAAACAGGCCGTTACAAAAGATGCCCTGCCCTGTCCTGACACCAGGTTGCCGGAGCGCGAGTCCTCGCTTTAGACACACCGGTTTGTTTGGAGTACGTTTCTGCAATTTTCTTGACTTGCCTTAGAGTACAATTCCATATGACAGGAAACAGGGGGAGAGTTTCCACTCAGGGGTGATCCTTTGGAGTGTGTCAGCTCACAGACGCATGCTTCAGCAGTGAGGTTGGCGCTTGCAGCAACCGCACATGGAAACTACCACACTGATAGAGTCATTCCTTCTGAATTCATCAAGGGCTTTTTATTTCAAATTATTCATACATCGAAATCACACAATAACAGTCATTTTTAATAATCCTTGCAGTTTGAGCTTCTGCTCCAAATGTGAAGTCATGTAAAATGATATACCTTGCTTTCAAAGACAAAATGTTTCCCAGTAGAGACGTTCTGGTCTGCACTAGCAGATGAACATCAGCCCAGTATTCAGCACGATGGAAGTCGAACGAAACATAGCCGCCAGCGGATACATTTACATCAAGATAAAATGCGTTGCTTTTTTCAGTGGGGTGGGGACTACAAAAAAAAAAAATTTACTTCAATTTTGGGTTCCTCAGCTTCTTGTCTGGAGTTTTTAAGGTCCAGAACGTATAACTGAAGCACCATACACCGATACAGTTAGGCCCCACTATCCAATAGGATATGATATTCATATGATATTCTTCCTATCCACTCACACAAACTAATACTATACTTCATATTATTTTGATACAAGTGTAAAGTTACCAACAACTGCATGATAATTACCCACTGAATATAAAGTTAAAGGTCTGTACAATTTAACAACCAAGATCTTAAGTTATATAATGCTTGTAACTACGGATGCTGCAGCCATAAACATTTCATCACACTGTGGATTCACAAGCAGAGGCGGGAGTTTAAGAGTTGAAATCCTTCATTCGTGCATGTGTGTAGCTATCTTAGTGATCATGTGCCCTCTTTCTCATCAGCTCACATTTGGTCTAGAGACTGTTCTAACTCGGTTAATGTGTTGACTCATTGATACTGTTTATCAGTGTTTATTTTAGATTCTATTAAACATCGCTATCAGTCTTTTCAGTCATGCATCAATCCAACATGTTTGGTTATCTCTGATCCTTTATCATTTGCATGCCGCTTTCTTGTGAAAATACCTTCTATTTACATTACAGCAGCCTAAAGAGCCAGTGACTGTGGTAATGTCCGGTCAACAACCATTTCGGTCAACCTGCTTCACAGAACGCAATGCAATCATTAATCTGTGCATACCTATAAACCATGAAATGAGGGCGGTGAAGGGAGTAGCTCGGCAAGGGTGGCGGTCACATCAGTGTTCAAGATCGAACTCAAATACAATTTGGTTTCATTTCTCATCTCAAGAGGGTTGAATTTTAATAATTAATCTGGCTATAGAAGACTAACCCGAAGTTCGAAGGTTCAAGTCCAAGAACTGTCATACCGCCAGAGTTTGTCCCCTGACTACAACCCATAGTTCCTAATTGCTTACATTGTCCCTTGTAATATTATATCATCTCCTGGTTGCTCCAAGTTGCCCTGTATATGAACAAGGAAAATGTAAGTGTAACTTCCAGGCAGCACAGAAGCCCTAGAGAACCAAATCCTCTTGACAGAAGACAAAGTTTTCCAGGTAGCCTAACCCGAACAGCTTAGAATATATACTGGTGCTCTTTAGTTGCACATTTCGTTTTGCAGTCTTTTAGATTCATCAACTACCTTGCTCATGCACGTTCTTACAATATGATGTAATTGCTGTGGGGAGACATTCACACCATACCCTAATCCAAACACGAAGCTCTTTACCCTGCCATGATCCATCCTAAGACCTCTTCCTCTTTTAGGAGGGGATGTCATTTTAAGCATGGCCTCTGGATAGACCTGATTAAAACCAGAATGAAGCACTCCCTGTACCATCAGCAGCAATTCCTACACCAAAATAACTCCAAACACCCGATCTCCTCATGCTCTTGTTGCCACCAGTGCATTAATCAAATGATGCTGGTAATACAGATAATGATCAACACCACTTTATTATTTATAGATAAGTGATGTCACCTGGGCTTTAGTGTTAGTGTAGTGATTCTACCCACTACAGATTACTGAAGAGCTTATGCAATCATTCCTCATTCACCTCTAACAACACACACAGACACACACAGACACACACAGACACACACAGACACACACAGACACACACAGACACACACAGACACACACAGACACTCAATGTCTAAGATCTTCAGAATTTTCTAAGCAATCAATGCTTCCTACAAAGAATTTATAAGATACTGGTCAGTGTTAATTGTAATGGCAACTGAATTTAATTTACATTTAGAGTTAATTCTTTTGATTAAAATTTATATACATTTTAGTAACTTTTTAGTCAGTTATTGTTTAATTAATTAAGTTCTACTCGATGAAAACAAAACATTTTAGTATCGTTTTAGTCAACGAAATTTCTAAAAGGGTTAATATTGTAGAGCATATTATTAACTTTCATAAACCATAGCTTAAAAGCTGTCACCTTTAACATCCAGAATTATGGAACCAATACGGTAATAATGCATTTTACATTCATTTAATATGAACAATTTGTATTATTAAACTGTGCCATATGTACAAACAATATAACGGTATTTTGTTTACACTAATGCAACTCTAACTGGTAAGCGGTGTGATTTGGGACTGGGCCATGGTAAACTAATGGAGGACATTATAACATGCGTTACGATGTGCTGATAACAATGTGAAAAAATACTTTATTCATTAAAAGTATAATACATTTTGTTATAGTTGTCATTTCTCATCTTGTTCTCAGTGTGAAAAATAGGTCCTTAACAAACATGTCGGTTTTCATTAAGGTAATTGACACAAACAGGTTACTACGAGTACCCTGAAGCAACCTGACCAGAGTGTTCACCCACAGCCTGTACACAAGCAACACCTGAGTTATGACTCACCATTGAGGAAGAGCTCTTCCTGCCGTGCCTGTCGGGCTGCTGATGAAAAACATCTTTTCTTCAGCCAATCAGGCTTAAACTCACTGCTATGCTGATCGGGCCAAGTGACGATGATCTGCAGATCAGTTACAACGCTTTAGAAAGCTATACAGTACTAGCCATGGTCATGCAAAGTAATCAGCATAACATGTTTAAGAGCCGCTGTGCTTAAAAAATAAAATAAAATTAAATTTTAAAAGGCCACATACCATCATGACCACTTAGTGATGCATGAGAACAGAAATTGGCCAAAACGAACATAATGAAATTCTGAACACTGAAATTGTTCACAGTTAAGCTTCAGTGCCTATCAAACTGTAACTAAAACATTTTTGATGCCTACTCTGCCTCCCACCACTGCAGAACTGGATAAGGTTGTCATTGGTGGAGCCAAATCCCACCAAACCCACCACTCTCTCAGACACGGATGATCCCGTCTTGATGCTCCACCTGAGCACCACTTATTATGTTGTATGGGTCATTGACATGACATGCAAATTCTTGTGTCCGAGTGCATTACTTGGGTTTAAAACTATTGTAAATGATCCATAACATATATCATTTAATTCAATAAAACCTATATAATTTGATCATATTTTAAGTATATAATATATTTATAACTTTTGCAAAGTTTTTGCATCTCAAACACTCAAAACGTCAGATGGCACAACCGTCCGAGCAAATTAGCATATTAAGAAAAGTTTAAAATATAGTATTTAAATAGTAAAGAAATTCTAAATTAATGTGATGGCATACTTATAATCTGGAGAACTTTCAAATAAAATACATTTTAAAACATCATTAGATCTTGAGTTGTTCAGAAAATTACAAAAACTTTTGTCCGGAAATTCAATACAACCGAAATGTCAGGGTGGCACAACCAAAGTCATGGAACTTTTATGTTGAATTGGAGAGAGCCAGAGTAAACAGGATATTGCATCATCCAGAGGACCCCAAGTGACATTCACTGATGATTGATAAGGTTTGTAAATCACTCTTAAATATTGATAAAAAATAGCCAATTTCATTTCATAGTCAGACTTGTACATTTTATATGTCAGGTGGTACAACCAATAATATTTTTGATTCTATAAAATAATTAAGTGTATGAACTTGCTAGCCTATTTTAATTCTGATTGAATGTGACGTGTGTCAATTTTAGGCATGTGATGTTGCCCACAATTATCAGTTTACTACTGTTAAATGCACAGTTAACCAGTTTTAAAATTTGTTTACTAAGATCGGTTACTTCTTTAAAAAAAAAAACAACAACAAAAAAAAACAGTTTTTTACATGTGAAATAAATAC
Source organism: Parotocinclus spilosoma (assembly GCA_033117975.1). Taxonomy (NCBI): domain Eukaryota; kingdom Metazoa; phylum Chordata; class Actinopteri; order Siluriformes; family Loricariidae; genus Parotocinclus; species Parotocinclus spilosoma. Next base: position 228 of record JAVSBV010140250.1, on the reverse strand, counting down.
AATTTCTCAACATATTTCTTGTCAGGCGGCGCAACAATATAGTCAGGTGGTGCGACCAGGTAAATTTCTACTTTAAAAATATAATATAATATTTAAAAATATAAATATATATATATATATATATATATACATACACTACCGTTCAAAAGTTTGGGGTAACTTAGAAATTTGCTTATTTTTGAAAGAAAAGCACAGTTTTTTTAAATGAAGCTAACATTAAATTAATCA
>JAVSBV010140216.1:0-16375 GCA_033117975.1 Parotocinclus spilosoma | reverse complement strand
GTGGGAGGAAACCGGAGTACCCATAGTAAACCCACACAGACACCGGAATGACCCAGGTCTCTCCACCCTGGGATTGAACCCGGGACCTTCTTATTGTGAGGCAGCGGTTCTACCCCACCCAGCCCCCGTGCTGCTCTAAAGTGTTAATTAAATGCCAAAATGTTTATATTACATATAGTATAAGTGCTATATAACCAATCATTACATAAATCCATATGTACAAAAAATGCATCAACGTTGTTAAGAATTTAGTCAGTATAAAGCTCTTGTCATTGACCCAAATGCATAAAACTATAAAACGTATATCCACTTAAAAAGAACTGCCTCGTTCAACTAACTGAAGCTGAAATCGGTACCTATCGTCACAAATAATAATTAGAATTTTTTTTTAAAACCCTATCTTACAAAACGTAGCATTTTAAGGTAAAACGGGTAAAAACAGAACTATTTACATTCATCCAAATTGTTTTACAAAGTAAAAAAGGTTCTACAGGGACGTCAATACAGAAACACTAGCAATTAAAGATTAAAAGTCCTCAGAGAATAAATAGATATGTCATGGTGATCAAGTATAAACAAAACAAGGCATGTGCCACTATTCAGTTCCATACGACAATCATTTTCATATTCAATAACAAAATAAAAGCTCAATTGTGACGACATGGGTGGTTCTAAACACTAATTTTGTATTCCCTTCTTTCTATTTTAACAGTTTTAGTGAACCAGTTTTATTCCTGATGCCTTTAATTAGCTTTCCTTTATTAACAACGCTTTTCTTGGTCATGGTTGTGTGGGGTCCAGAGTGTAACTCATGATCAGTGTACAAAACTACTGAATAGAAGGCTGAACACAGTCCCAGTACCACCAAACTAACACATTAGGGCCCTTAATCAAGACCCCTGAACCTTATCGGCTTATTATGGATAATTATGGAAATAATGAATAAATTTTAATGAGCATGTAATAAACATTAATGCTTAAACGGCTGTAAAGCACTTTGGTTGGTTGAACGCTGTAAACTGCTCAAACCATTTTGGGGAACTTATGTCAAAACATTGCATTGTGAAATAACCCCAAATTTTTGTGAGCAGTGTAATGGTTACCATGACTATACAAGTTTTGGCAGCTGGTGATTTGGTGTTGGATTGTTTTTTATCACAACATTATCTAAATGATTAGGGAGGTTCTTTCTGTAGCATGTAATGAATAGTTAAGACAAGACACCAATACTATTTTGGAACCACCATGGACACTATGGAGGAAGGGTGAGGTTTTGAGAATCACTAAGGGGTTGTTGAAAAAGGTCTTGCCTTTCACACTTTCATCTGCTCTTTAACAAAAAGTCCAGTCATTATTATTTACAATCAGAAGTTCAGGCTGTGCAGACATAAAGCACAAAACGTCTTTAGGAAGATGTCTTTGGTGGAATTGTACTAAACAGGTTAAAAGGCTGACAGTGTCCGGCTAGGAGTAGCTCTCATTCCAGGTCGTCATCCATTGTTTCTTTTCTGCCGAGCCAGGTTGACCTTTCCCAGCTGGATGTTCACGCTCTTCCCTCTTTATCCTCACCGCGCTGTAACTCGGCACGCTGTCGTTGTATTTGGTACGTTTAAAAAATCCACACTGGAGATCAGAACATTAGCATTAGTGTTATTTATTGAGCAGACATAAAACTAGATGTCAGGAATGGCATTTGGTCCAAAAGACAGACAAGATGAAGAATAAAGTCTAGGAAGTAGGACATGCACAGAAAGGAAGGTGGAAGGTGTCAGTATTCAGGCAAGACAGAAAGATGCAGACAGGCTAGACATCGGTCAACCACTGAACGTGTATTTATGAATCCAAAAGCTATTGATTTTAACACTAAATAGGGGCAGCACGGTGGCTCCGTGGGTTCAATCCCAGGGTGGAGAGACCTGGGTCCTTTCTGTGTGGACTCTGCATGTCCTCCCTGTGTCTGTGTGGGTTTACTCCGGGTACTCCGGTTTCCTCCCACAGTCCAATGGCATGCGTGTTAGGTCAATTGTTTACTCTAAATTGGTATTGACTTGTGTGTGTGTGTGTATAAGTGTGACTGGTCTTGAGATGAACTTGTGAATGGATATAACCTTATGTGTGCTGCTGAGATGGCCACTGACGTTAAGAATCCAAATAAACAAACAAACAAAACACTAAATAATGGGCCACATGACTTAATTTGAGGGTACTGAGTACTACGTATGTATTTAGTTTACATGGATCTAGTGAACATATTAATAGTGATCAATTTAATTTAATTAACAGCCTTTACGCAGATAAGTTTCCCTTAATAATTCCAGACTTTTTTATTGCTTGTTTTGTGGATCCACCACAGCACCAGTGGTTGAAAATAAACAAATTATATTTTGGCTTTTTCCACCCTCAGGTGGAGAGCGACCGTTTTCTTCAGTTCATTTTTTTTTTTTTTTTCCAGATTCACCTTCATTTCATTGTAGGATAAATCAATTTTATTTTAAAATAAAAATGTATTTTTATTTCTTCCTCCTTCCTTGTATTAATACCACATAGTGCTTGAGAAATTGAAAAGTGCTGAAACAAAGATTTTTTTTTTTTTTTTTCTCTTCCTAGTAGGGGCATCCGAGGAACAAGCAATTAAACTAGTCTGGCCTAAGCTTTAAAATGTGCTACCATTTAACCATAAACTGCCAAATGACATGAATTCGTTCTGGCACCATCAGAACCAATTCTCATCCTTTAACGGCAACCAGGGGTAAACAGTATCACAATTTGCTTCTATATTTGAGTAGTTTTTCGCTTTTGGACACAGAAATTCACGTCGTTGACCCAACTATAGAACACACTGTCAAACTCGGACATAAAGCCTTACATGAGGAAATATGAAACGTCCATGTATGTAAACCCATTTTCCCCTGCAGCACCACCATACATGTATATCAGCGTTATAATTAGTGTACAGTGCCACAGTCTCCCACATCCAGCCATTGCAGCGAGTTAGCTCGGCCTGTACCCACTCCCCATGCTAATCTTTAGATGCTTTACCCAGAGAGAGCTGCTCTCCCCCTCTCTATGCGTTTGAAGTCAGCCTCTCTTTCTCAGGTTCGTTTTTGGGACTGCTTTTGCTGAAGTAACCACACTGAAGGAAGTAAAGTCGGTTGGTTTCTTTCGAACAAATGGCACATCTGCCACCTTTTGCGTCATAAGATCGATCCGTGCTTATTGTTTTGTCTTACCTTCCAGAGCAGGAAGGCTAGCAAAGCCAGTAGCAGCAGGCCCAGTAATATAGCCACCAGTATGATCCACCAGGGTAAACCTCCAATCTGTGCTGCCTTGCGCCCCGGAAACACAGTCACTCGTACCTAATACACATACAAGCCAATAATGTTGCATCATAACAGCAAGGCTCAACATTAGTAATGGGCATTAGGATTCCACTTATGAAATATTGAATATTAATTCATAAGGTAAAGTATCTCTACTGTCAGTATCTGATTTGATGTATTCTTCCTCTCCACTACCCAAACCACTAACCTGCTATAACAAACGACTAACTGACAATGAAACCTACTAATTAGTGTACCTAAACTGATATTGTCTCAGACGCTGTTTTGCATCTACCTGCACATGCCACTCCCTTACTATTCGTGAGAAGCTACACTTTGATCTAAGGATTAATCGTTGTATAAACCCAACTGTTGAAGATCCTTCCTAGGACATTGAAAGGTAGTTTACAACAAACTATAACCCTTGACAAAAAGTAACTCACCAAGAAGGAGTTGCTGGAATTGAATGGAACTTTATATGTGTGAATGTAATGATAAAACAGTCGAATCCGGTTAATTGGACCACCGGTTAATGGGACCAGCCGCTTATTCGGACCAAATCCTAAAGTACCAAATAACAAATCATATTATATACACTTGTAATGTTATTCGCTTATTTGGACCAAAGAACGTGAGAGAATAAGAAAACGAAAAAGTCGCCACCTAGCGATCAGCGATTTATGGGAGGATTTTTGGGATCTCTGGAAAAATTTAGGTTTTTATCAAAGGTCAGGAAATCCGAAAAGTTGTGTTGACAAGAGCAAAACCATGTGAACATGCTCACTTTCTTTCCCACAACGAAGCACCCAGTAGCCAGCAGCGTGGTTATTGGATGCATCTGGGCTTTTCGGCGAATTGAAGTCGAGCGTAAACACGAGTGTCCGGCAACATGTGCAAGGAATTCCATCAGAACGCTTTAGTCGGTGAACTGTGTGTATCTTGTCCCCTGCCAAAATGCTACGGCGGGACTTAACGTTAGCTGAAAAAAAATTGGTTTTCTGGATAAGATCAAGCAACAACCATCAAACATTAGTCAGCGTCAGTTAGTGGAAATTACCGGCTTGGCAAAGACGACAGTTGCGCGTTTCAATGAACAAAGTTTGTAAGTAACAGTAGTTCTTGTTTGTACGTTCTCTATACGTGTAAATTACACAATAAAGGTTTAATAAACATTTAATATGTTACAAAGCATGTCCCGTCTTGTAACATAGGGTGTTCGTTTAATCGGACCATCTGGTTATTAGGACCAAAACGATTGCATCCCGATGGGGTCCCATTAACCGAAATCGACTGTATATGTAATTGATTACAATATTAGAGTAAAATGATATGTTTATCAGGAAAAACGTATCAATAAAAATAAATATTATCCTCTTAATCCGCCCCTATGATATAAGATGAGATTTGGTTGGACACGGACACAAACCGGTTCTGTATGGCTCTCAATGTGTTTTTTTGTTGTTGTAGTCCATCTGCTTTAAGGTTCTGCACTATTCGGTTGTACTCCGTGGACTGTTGCTTTCCTATCAGATTGATCCAGTCTAGCCTTTCTCTGACTATTGATATAATGTAATCAAGCTCACCTGTGCGTCTTTGTTTGGCAGCACCACGTTCATGGCTTCAGCGTCCAGACTGAGCGACGCCTTCACCAGGATGTCAATGTAATTCATATCATTAAAATCCTGGAACGACAGCAAAGTTTTTATATACGTAGTACACTTAAAGGCACTCTCATACCCGCCTAATCCCGGCGGGGACCAACTCCGGACAGGGCACCAGTTACACATGCCAACACTCACTCACACATTCCCACTTAGATGTCTACTGATCGAACCAACATTCTGCAAAAGCGTCTTTCATATTAAATGAAATGATCAAGTGACCCACCTCGAGAAAAGTACCGTTCCAGAGACGAGCTCTGAGGGAAATGACAGCATTACTGTCCAATCCCTGAAGAGGACACTTAAAAACCACACACCTAGCGCCATCTTCACACGACTGGAAAGCACACGACGACAAACAATTGCTTAAGCACAATACATTACCAACACAAAATAAGGAGCGGATGAGCCAAGTGATCGGTTACCAGGACGCTGGACTTTCTCTTGTCCAGAAATCGTGATAATATTCCTCCCTCTGAGGATGCATCTGATCCATCTTTAACGTCTCGCCTGTTTCTGGTTAGTGACTCCTAGAAAAAGGTCAAAGCAAGGTTTAAAGTGACAACTGTACAATGGTGCATCTTGAACAACATACATACTCACTTAAATAATAAAGAAAAAGTATACAGCACTAAATAGCAATAGCATTAAAGGCAATATAACATAAGTGACCGGTTCATTTAGAGCAATCGTTCCAAATTTGACCAAAGTATTATCTTGTGGCTTCGTATCGTGTTGTCCATGCTTTGCCTGGGTACACACACTTCTCCAAAAACCTTGAAACACTCGGCCATAGTGTCCATTTTTTTTGTTGTTTTACATCCCTTAAATAATTATAAGAGAATTGATCATTAAAGAGCGTTGTGCAACCTTTAACAGTTTTTAAGGGATTATTTAAGGGGCATTTAAAATCTAAGATAACATTTAGGAGTTTATGAAGATTTCCCTTAAGAAAGCCCTTAGCTAACACTTTCTAGGCATTTGTCTGGAACTTACTTAAACCATAGATACTTATACCCTAAATGCTTTAATCTAATTCTTTCACTTTACCTCTTTCTTTATGTCTTTCTCTCTCGAGAAAGAGATCCATTTCACTCATTTAATGACACCTTTATCAACTTGGCAAGTAGCTGGTTAGATAGCTACTTAATCATTAAAAAATATTTAATATTTCTTACAGACTTGTTAGTTGCTACTTTTAGGCTTTGGTTAACTTAAGCTTAGTGAGGGAGCAGAGTTGCTCTCGAAAAGCATTGGCACTGGAGATTTCCAAACTTTTATTAAACCTATGGAGGTTACATGAGAGGTGATAACTTAAGCCTGGTTTGTGCCTGGTTATTATTTTCCATCACGCTGACGCAAGGACAACCTTGATTCTATTGTTTTCATTTGTAGTCGTACCGCAAAGTAATTCACTGCCGCCACACTAGAGGGAGTGTCTGAGGGATTTGTCACAATGGCAATGTTGACGATGACATCAATACTGAACTAAAAAGGCTTATAAAAATGGTGGGTAAAAAAAAGGAGAAGGTCTGGGCACCCTTTGAACGAATTGATTGAAACTTTAGCTAAATTTTACAAACGGCGTCTTGTATACAGAACGAGCAATAAAAGAGGAGTACTGGAAATGACGTAGCGCCAACCAATCACAGCCTTGCTGTGTAAGAACAATTTTTGGAGGTGCACGTCAGGCGACGTAGAAGCTCTGCAGAGGGGGTTCAGGACAACGCAACCGCAGGCCTTATTCTATTTATCTCAGCCTTGCTTCTCACAAAAAAAATAGGATTTCAAGAGGAACTATAATCATGACATAATGCCAGATCCATTCTAACCCAACATACAGGAAAAGTGTGTATTTACCAGTTGGAATCCGCGTGGATTGACCTCGTCTGGCCTGTTGCAGCCAATGTTGTCCACCCCGCTGGTGGTGATCTTCATGAGGTACAGCAGCCATTTTTGGGACACTGTGTTCTTTGGCCAGTAGATGTTCAGGTAGGCTGTGCCGAATGTCTTTAAAGGCTTTCCCAAGTTTATCACCTGCACAATGGATAACAAATAAACTTGAATCTACTTGAAATTTCTGTTGTTATCATGTTTTATATAGGTGCCAGTGAAGCTTGTGTTTTTGTTTCTTGTGTGACACAAAATGACGCATCATAAGCCATCTGTCTGAAAGAGCATTAATCTTTTACTCGTGCAAGAAGCAACCAGAGAAGCACAGGCTTCAGTGAGTGTCTATTAGCTCTGCCAAATGTATCTGCATCAGGGGCTTCTAAGGAGATGTGGAACTAAAATACTGAATTCCACCTAAATGAACGAACAAAAACGCTTAATTTCATCGCAGCATTTAACGGAAATTGTGTGGGAAGCCAGGATTCTCATGCTAAAGCAAATGCCTGGGAAATGTATACATTTACATTTACATTAAAAGCGTATAGAAATGAACTGACCTTAGTACAGGAGAGTGTGTGCATAAAATAAGACTTTATATTTACCCTGAATTCATAATCGACCTGGTTGCCAATCTCACTTTCTGTTTTGATGGCGCTCTCTCCTTTCACCTGTCCCGTGAATTCCAGCTGAGATGGTTTTGCCACGCTGACAAAGATCACTTTTATGTTAGTCAAACAGTACACATTTCTTCATCATCAAGGCAGTTTTTTTTCCCAGTTTACACAGAGCTGAACTACTAACAGTTGCTGCTACAGGAGTGTAGCTCGCTGTGAAACGAGAGACGGCTAAGCGAGAATGCAGTGCATCGTCTAGTCGGATTATTATACGTTTTTGTTTGTTTTGCCATCAAATGTAATTGCATTTTTTAAACACCAGAGGGTGCAGTTATTCTTACAGACACATTCATACATTCATTCATTCATTCATTCATTCTCTTCCGCTTAATCCACAAGGGGCACAAGGGCAGGAACAACCCTAGATGGGACGACAATTGATCGTAGGGTGCACACGCATGCACACAGTCATGCACACACACACACACACTAAGGGCCACTTTAGAGACACTAATTAACCTAACAGCATGTCTTTGGACTGTGGGAGGAAATCAGAAACCAGAGTACCCGGAGTAAACCCACGCAGACACGGGGAGGACATGCAGACAGCGGTGCTAGCCACCGAGCCACCGTGCTGCCCCTTACAGACACATATCCTTGTATTTTCTGTAAATGACAGGAAACTAAAGATCTCTTTGTTGAATTGTTTATAAAAGAAAAGTTCACATTATATTGATGTTTCATTCAGAAATACAAAGGGATGTTTTCACGACATTATGTACAATATAATGGAGCAACAACAGAAAATTTGCTTGCAATTTTAAACCACTGTTTCAAGTACTTGGCAGGAAACGTACATGTACAGGCGTGTGTGCACAGTGTTGTTTACACTCCTAAAATGAAAAAGTAAATGTCTTTTACTGAACATAAGAGTGATAATTGTGAGAAAATAAAAGCAAAACAGGGCACCATGAATTGAATCGGGTGTACCGTTTTCCTTTTACTCCTTATATATAACTCCTTATATTTGCACAGACTGATTTTTTTGGGGGGTTTTGTCCATCATTAACCCCACTTTGTTACAGTCAGGGTAATCATAAGCAAGCCCACTGCCTCCCCTTCTCCCTATAAACATATAAATAAAATAAAACCACTTAATGAAAAAAACTAAATAAATAAAAACACTTTTACCATATAATTATATGCCTTGATGTTGAATAGACTATTTTATATTGAGTGCATCATTTATAATCAGTGATATTATGACATTTTGCAACTCACCCAGACAGAGACAGCAGCAGCTCGATTACGACGTTAGCCTTCTTAGTCACTGTCAGTGGTGCCTGATCGCTCGTCCTACAGCATGGAAACAAACACACACACACACACACACACACACACAATTATTTATTACCTTCTGACCAATCTCCTACTATCCAAACATGAAAAACGGACTTCTCGCATGTGTGTATATAGTGAAATGTGTGTGTGCTGATTTTTTTTAAGGGCTGTGTTCTGTCACTGTGCTTCTAAATTGTCCCAATGTGCATGAGTGACAGTGTATGGGTGTGTGACTTGTAATGAATGATCTCATATGGCTGTGTAGCGCTTTTTAACCAGTAAAAAAACTTCCAGTAATGAAGTGAGAAGCAATTAATGCAATTCAATTAGTAGAATTAAAGCAGTTAAAGATTTTAGCGATGGAACCAATGAAATATATTGTTTTACAGCCCTAATCACACACACACACACACACACACACACAAATCCACAACATTACAGATATACTCAATTCAATTTAATTCAACTTTACTGGTATAGCGCTTTTTACAGTACACATTGTCCCAAAGCAGCTTTACATTGATATATAAACAAGTGTCACAAATTGAATATATGACATGCATTGACATATAAATAAAACTAAAAACCCTTAAATAAGCGGTTTGATTTTGGAGAGATTCCACGGCCAAGTTGCTATCTTCCGTTTTTCAAGTAAGGCCATTCACAAACCAGGTAGCATCTGTCTTCTGACGAGGTCGAATGAAACCAAAACAAACAGCTTATTTAAGGGATTTCATATTTCTTTAAAATATATTTGAAAAATAGGAGATTGGTTACAGTCAGTGTTTGGGTTATATGATTATATGTATTTATGTAGGTGCGTTGTGAATTAAGGTATATTGGTCTATTTTGATTGTACTTCATTTAAATCCAAATAAATTGTTATTTAAAAATCCCTCAAATAAGCTGCATTGGCATTTGAGTATGTATAAACTAATTAACTAAACTGAACTAACTCACTTTCACCTAAACACTACAATAATCATTAAACAGTTTAATCTACTTGAGTCTATGGCTATGTCGTTGGCCCTAAAATTCCTAGCAAAATTACTTACGTTTGGAGTGTGAGTTTAACTTCTACTTCACTGGTGTCCAACGAGATGCCACCAGTTCCCAAAATGATGTAAAATACCACCTACAGAGTTAGAAGGGCCGAGTTAGAACAGACTTTGAGTTAAGACGGAGCGTGACCGCAAGCGCCGGTTCATGACTTGCCTCCGAGTTTCTTTTGAACGGATTCCCAAGCTCACAGTCGGCCTGTGATCCGTTCTGATTGGCCACACAGATCACATTCTTGTCCTGTACAAAAGCAAAAATGTCCAGTCCAATCTAAGATGTTAATAACAGAATTAAGAACGAGTTACGACCGTCAGACAGACCGCAGTCGCAGTGCGGGAGGCGGCGTAAGAGAGGGAATCCGCAAAATTTCCGGTCAAAGACGCTTCGTACGCATCGTCACCGTTGAGATTTGTCACTGTGACCTCCAGGGCAATGTTCTTCTGGTCGCTGAGTGAAATGACTGGAACTCCGTCAGTACTGGAAGGATGACAGGAGAAACTTCAGCCTGTGACACAGCCTTTGCAAACTGGATCAATATAGGATCAGATATTTTATAAAACGACATTTACAGCATCTAACAAACACCTCTTTACCTTTAGTAGTACGGCATCTAAACCATAAAGCCTCCTATGCCACCAACAGTTTATATATATATATATATATTTTTTTTTTTTTTTGCTGTTTCAGCTATAGTATAATAACCATATATAACACATTTCAATTTCAAACTTGAATTTGTCAATCCATAATCCTCTTTTCCCCTTATCTTCATTCCAATCTGTGTGAGCTTTAGAATATCTAAGCTTTTTACCCTGTTCCTCTTCTGGAAAAGTGGCTTCTGGGCTGCTACTCTCAAAAAACCCATTCCTGTTCGAGCATCTTCAGACAAGGGTCAAGGCGAGCAAGAAAACACGCTTAAAACTTGCCACTGTATCCTATAGAGCCTCTTTTTCTGATTTTATTTTCCATTTATTGTACACATTTCCCATATTTTTTCATAATAAATAATGATATATGGTCATTTTAGCAATGCTAAAACAATGGTAATTGAATAGTTCTGTAACCAAACAATTTATAAAATAGACATGCCCTATGATTGGTGCCCTGTATAGGGTTGTTCCTGCCCTTGTGCCCAGAGTTGCCGGGTGGGCACCGACTGGCCCGCCACCCTGTGTGGATTAAGAGGAAGATAATGAATGGATGGATGGACATGATACAATCCAAGCAGTTATGAGTTAAAAGCCTTGGTCATGGGGTCAACAGCAGGCTCTATAAGGTCCAGTACTGTAAAGACTGAGCTGGCTCTGCCTGAGCACTACCTACATTTGGTGTGCTGCTTCAGAAGCTCCATCTATGGGTTATCTATGGCTGCTATTGGGGTGGTTTGAGGTTAATATTGAGAAGCAACCAGTGTTATAAACTTACAAAGGCAGTGGTTTAAAGGCGTCCTGATTGGCCTCTCGAGAGCAGAACCTGTAGTCCAGCACCAGGTTACTTTGACACACAAAGTCATTGCCACAGCCCTCCTTCACAAAATTCACCTGAGAAATTAAAAAACACTTGTTATTAACCAAAGCATGTGTTTCACCCTGTCATAATACTTGGTTACGCCAACCCTCAACCTTAAAAACAGCTTAAATCCTTGATGGTTCCAGTTTATTTTACACCCTTTACCTAAGGATGTGCAACTGAGCTAAAGTTTGTGAGATGCCTATCTTGGTGGTTTACCTGCTACTGATCTCTCATTTAGCACTGCAAAAACAATGACTTTCAAAATATTTGGCAAATCCCGGCCAATAAAATCTTCCAACAATATAAGGAATTCGTCAGAGTTTGTGCTTATATTCAGAGCAGACACCCTTACAGAATTGCTGTCTATATACTGATACAGTTTCAGAATTAAGGGTCTTCTTCAAGGGCCCAACACTGGAATCGTAGCAGTAGTGGGCCTTTATAGTTAAGTACCTAAAGCAGCCCCGCCCAGAGATTTTCCAACAGTTTAGATAAATGTATTTATTAAGACTGAATACAGTCCAATCAACAGAAAGCCTTGTCAGATGTCCAAAAGTAGACGTTAAGTTGCTTGGACTTTGCAATCAACTAAAGGCACTATTGAAGTGATGGCCCTTTATTTTTTTAAAGTAATTTAACAGAGGAAACAGCATATCAGAGACTGTTGTCGTAAAAGTCCATGCACCTCAGTGCCAGAGGGTCGGCTGGAGGACAGGATGGGGCTGAGCTGAGCGAGCGAGGACTGTCTCTTCCGGCGTGATGACTGTGGTAGGATCTCCACTCCGACTTCTATAGGTATTCCTCTCAGCTTGTCCTTTAAATTGTCCTTTATACAGAGACAGAATTCCGTCAGTATCAACTGTGGAAACACTTTTACATCTCTTTTGCTTTTCAAAGTAATTATTACATAGGTTTCATTGTTATTTACAAAGGTTCATAAGCATAATTTCCTTTATAAAAAATAAACGATGATTATGAATCTGGATTAAAATGCAATAACAGTGCATTCAATGTGTGTATCTTTGTTTCAAGGCTTTCAAACAGAATAGCCAGTGTTACCACCAACAAAATACCATGTGGTGCCACCACCCACTAATAAATGCGTTTAAAACGGGTAAATAAATAATCATTCTAAAATAAAGTCTACATGAAATACACAGAAACTAAAAATAAAAATAGAATACAATAATACATAGAGTATAATGCATTACACATAATACAACATTACAAAGACTGCTATTAATTGAGAATTTAAGGCTATTGCATATAGGAAAATAGTACATATAAATAAAATATTGAACAAAATCACTTAAGAGAACCTGCATCAGTGCTGAATTGTGCCACTATGCCAGTTAAAAACAGCAACAATCTCATAATCACTGTTTAAAAGTCATTTAGAACACCTTTTACTTCCAATATGTTCTTGATTATTATACTTTATACTGAGGTAGTGGTTTGAATAGCAGTTTAAGTGGGGAAAATACTCCAAATGATATAACTCAGATTGTTTAAACAGCTGTAATTCCAATGAACACAGACATTTATATTTAGTGGGCACCCATACCCAGAGGAACTTGTAAACGATACAATCTTACAAGCCAAGCTATTATAGGTTAAGGGCCTTGCTCAATGACCCAAGTAGCAACTTGACAGAGGAACACAGGACCTTCTGGTCCACAGTCCAGTACCTTAAGTGCTCACAACAGTCCTACATGACCTACCTAACATAGCAAATGTTCTTATTCTAGTGGTCATGTACACTGCATACGCCGTACTAAAAATCAGATTTTTAAATCCAATAAAGAGATAGATTTTAGTTCAGTAATTGGATTTCTCGGCCCATGAGTACCAGTTAGTCACTTTTAATCAGCTTACTCAGTCTGCCCATGCGTTCACAGAGCCTAGTGGAAAATGGTGGATATGGTTGCCAGGTCCTCCTAGTCTTAAAGATTTTTCTTCTTTTGGGCTTTTTTGGCATGGGATTCTTTTGCAGGATCTGGCAACCTTCAAGTATACAATATTAAACTTTGAAGTTTATGTCCTTTTTTGTGAGATTATCGGCTGGTTGCAAAGAAGAAATCCAATTACTGATTACTGTGTAATCTGATTATTAAGTGCATGTAAAGGAACTGTAAAGGTAAAGTGATCAAGTCTATAATGGATCATGATGGAGTGACGTCCTGTCTAATGTGTTCAGATCTTGCACCGTGATTTCCTCTGGATTATCTCCAGAGCCACCACACACTTTCAATGACTGAAAAGAGATACCGAAATGTAATCACCCCTCTTTTTTGCACTGTGGAACCATACCTGCAGTTTGAGATTTTTCGAGATACAGACTTTCTCGTTCTCCTTTCTCAGCTCAGCCACTCCGGTGCTCTCATAATCCGAGTTGGCGGGTGGATCGAAGACCAGGCGCGCTGAAAGACCCATCTGCCTCCTCTTGGTCTCCACCTGGATTGTGTACTTAAATTCTGAGCGAGATGATTTAAAAAATGAGTGTATTTACATTCTTATTTGAAGCGTGTTAATTGCATTGATAACACAGAATGGACAGCAAAACTCGTGTACTCACTGAGGATGGGCTTGTAGTTTTTGGAGTTGGAGGTGAATTTAAAACAGATCTCCACCGCAAGGCTAGAAAACAAACAAAGGTTTCGAAAAATCAGCACAATAACGAGTGTTATCATGGGAGAAGTTATTAACGGGTTTCGCTCACCATATGCGGTCACCACAGTTTTTCTTCGTTAGATCTATCTCCTTGGGGTTGGTGGTGACCGTCTTTTCTATGTTCACCACTGGCCTGGTCCTGAGAAGCGACCAAAACAATATAAGCAATGCAGGACAGATGGGGGCTAAGCCATTGTAGAACGTGGTTTTGAAATCACTACCTAAACTTCCATTGTGCTACTGACATGTCAGAATGACGGCAATTACACAAATCTCACTGTCAACAGACATTGTCATTGTTGTTTGTCAAGCTAAACCCCAAATGAGCAGCAAGAAACAAACATTGAAAGTGGCTTCCAAAAAAAACCCAACAATGCCATTCCAATCGGCAAAATAAATTATTTTATTCAAAAACTCGATTAAATAGCCAGAAAAAACTAAACAAAGCAGGAATTCTCATATTGTGCAAAAGCCATGGCTGTATTTGGGGGAAGTGGGTTAGAATCGAGAACATGCCAAATGCTTCAAAAATAGTAACCAAACATGACAATGAAATCTGTTGCCAGTGTGTGGTTATATCAACTACTGTGACCAGACACTTTCAGGGACCCCTCATGCCATCGGGGACTCCCTTTTGCCTTCAGAACTGCCTTAATTGTTCATAGCAAAGATTCAACAAGCTGCTGGAAACTTTCTCAGAGATTCTGGTCCATATTGACATGATAGGTGTCACATAGATGCTGCGGATTTGTCGGCTCCATGATATGAATCACCCTTTATCTGGTGACTGTGGAGCTGTTTAAGTGCTGTGAAGTTATTGACATGTTCAGGAAAGCAGATTGAGATGATTTGAGCTTTGTGTCATAATGTGTAATCCTACCATCATAAAATGGCATGCTCTGGGCATCGACATGGTCAGCAACAATACTCAGACAGACTGTGGTGTTTAAACAATGCTAAGTTGGTATTCAGAGGTGCAGAGTAAATACTCCCATAACAGTACACCATCAGCAGCTTCAGATATTTCTATAAGACAGGATGGACTCATCCTTTCATGTTGTTTACAAAGAAATTTGAGGCTCAACAGAACCAATGTTCTACTGTCCAGTTTTGGTGAGCCCATGCAAACTGCAGCCTCAGTTGCCTGGTCTATTGCTGTTGTAGCTCATCTGCTTCAAGGATTGAGGCTGTCATAAACCAGTCTGGCGTTTTACCTCTGCCCTCTTGCACCAACAAGGCTTTTTTGCCCAAAGAACTGCCCTCATTGGAGATTCCTTAAGAACATCCTAGAAATGGCTGCAAGTGAAAATCCCTAGCAGATTTTCACAGATCGTCACTTCCTGAAACACTCAGACCAACGAAACTTCAATCATCCTTCTTCTCCATTCTGATGCGCTTTGAGTTGCTGCTATGTGATTGGCTGGTTAGAGATTTCCGTTAATGTGCAGTTGAACAGGTGTACATTCTGTATACTGTGTACTGTGGTGGTCTAGTGGTTAAGGAACTAGACTATGGGCCTTCTGATCCATAGTGTAGTTCCTTAACCACTACATCACCACAGTACACAGTATACAGAAGGTACACCTGTTCAAATCCCACCTCTGCCACAGTTCGGTACCTGAGCAAGGCCCTTAACCCACAATTGGTTGGATTGTAAGACTGTATTAATTGTAAGTCGCTCTGGATAAGGGCATCTGCTAAATGTAAAAATGTAAATGTAAAGTGACCAGTGAGACTTGAGTTAATGATGTGCACTGTAAAACTGCACTGGATCGTGTTCTTACCTGTACACGACCACCGTATCAGACAAAGATCCGACAGCCAAGTCTGGGTACTGGTTTTTGTCCAAATCCAAGTTACCAGCTAACGAGTAGCCGAACAACTTGATGTTCAATGGTTTCCCCATCAGCACCTGATAACAAACGCATTTTGTTTTAGATGCCCGAGAGATGCATATTAACTGCAGATATCATAAACTCTGAACTGTTGAACTGAGAAAACAGTATGAACCTGAGTGGCCTCTGATTTGAGACCGTTGGCTGAGCCATGGTAAATGTAGACGTTTCCTGCTCCATTATCATCGTATGGAGCTCCGACGGCAATGTCTGCAACAAAAACAAACAGCAACCCATTTGCTACCTTGACTCCCACTCCAAAGGCTGCTCTTTTGTAGACACTTTGCACATACAGGGGTTAGACAATGAAACTGTAACACCTGGTTTTAGACAAAAGGTTTGGTTATAGCAGCCCGGCCGTGTTTATTGACCCTGTGGATCCAGACGGACAGTTCTGGTGGAAACAGGAG
>JAVSBV010140206.1:0-16378 GCA_033117975.1 Parotocinclus spilosoma | reverse complement strand
ACTGGTGCAATGTGCAATTAATGAAGATTGGCCACCAAGCTGGTCCAATTTAGCCATGAAACCTCCCACACTAAAATTACAGGTGTTTTAGTTTCATTGTCCAACCCCTGTAGGTTCACTTATATTTATATTTACGGTACAGTGTTAAAGATATACTTCTAAAAATAGGGTTGTTCCTTAATATTTTTGTGAGCAGTGTACTTATAGGATATGTCGTAGTCCACAAATGATGGTGGGCCTTCCTAGCCCAGATGCAGCAAACAAAATCATGATACTACCACCACCATGTTTAACAGATGATAGGTCAGTTGAGTAATATTGCACTTGAAATGCCCTCATTTGTGCATAATCTGTTTTACTATGTATTGGTGCTGTCCACACTCTATATATAATACTGTACCCATTTTCACAAATGTAAAAAAAAAACAACTTCCCTGTTCTTTAAATACCACAGGGTGCCCACTCAGGCTTGATTGTCCTTTCTTAAATAACGTGTGTAATATTGGATCAATAAATAACAGTATAATATGTTTTTCTTATATTTCATTTAACTTTTTTTTCCTTATGAACCTTTAGGAGTTGTGCAGTACTAATGGAGACAAATAGAAACATGAAATGGGTTCCCAAACTTTCAAGCATTTACATTTACATACATTTACGAAATTTAGCAGAGGAATTGAAGTAATGTGTCACAATATGTAAGCTTGTTTACTAACAAGGATGTTCTATATGTTTTACATTGTTTTGTAGTATGTCAAAACATGCCTATACAACTAAATATGCATCATCAAATGAAGTATAAGGTTAATTGTTAAGTTGTTAAAATATTATTATTAACCCCCTAACTGAAACGTTATTTTTGTCTGATTTTAGTTTATGCGGTCAACCAAGACATTTTTTAGGACCCTATTTCTATGTGGGCTGATGTGAGTTGAGGACGGACGACTATGTAGCGTATGCAAAACTGTGTGTCACAGATGAGACTATTTGGTGGTCTCCAGAGGCAGAACAGGAGTTACTCTCTTGAGGATATGTTCTACGTGCTGCGTTCCTCTTCTCCTGTAATACCAGATGAGATGTGCTGTGTTGTCCATGCCCCACTCTTACTCTAGGGGTTTAAATATGTGTGCATAGTGTGTAAAAATGCAAATCACATAAGAATGTAGGTTTGTTTGAGAAGTCAATGCAAGTGTGCCATTTATATGTATTTATATAGTGACTGCGGTACACCTTTGCAGCAAATCTGAAATCATGTCCCATTAACCAAAGCTGCAGCTAAAATGTAAACTGCGCCTGGCACTTATTTGATAACTTACGAGAGTTAAAAGGCGCAATAATAACATAGCTCACAATAAACTATGTACAAAAAATATGTTCCCTAGAAAAAATTAAAATGTATTGATAATGTAGGTGACAACACGCATCGATATGGTGGGTATGCCATTAGATGTCTAGAGTAATATGTTTTATCTTACTGTACATTACTGTTCAAAATGGCATGTCTACTCAGCAGTGTTCAGGTAGGGCCCTTGAATAGTTATTTTTTAATGTGGTAAAATTGTTGAATATTGCCGGACATAATATTACTAAAAATGGAAGCTATTCACCTCAGATATTTTTTTCCACAAATGTTTGTCAATTCTTCATTAAAAATTGCTGTGTTTAATGGTTGTACTGGACTGAGAAATAATTATATATGTCCAGTATAGTATTGCTAAAACAAAACATCTAATTTTGGGCTTAGAATTTTGAACAGTGCATGTGCATATGAAATAAGTGACTAATTCACTCTGACTAAAAAAAGTGCATGGCACATAAACAGTTTTTAACCAAAATCTAACTGAAGCAAAATTTATATCTGCGTCAACATTTCCTTTAATAATGCCTTGACCAAGGTTTTAAAATGGCCAGGTAAGAATGAATGGACCAGTTTATAACATGAAGCCTATGTTGCTAGATCACCATAGATATACCATGGATTGTGAACACCTCAACAACTCCCAATATGACACTTATATCAGTTGAATTGTGGAATCTTTGCTCTTTTCTGTCCTCCTGAACCATGTCTAAAGTCCATAAAAGAAAGGTTAGCCATCTTTGATACAGAACTTGGCTGGCTTGCACAGATTCCTGACTGTAACTCCATCAGACGTGTTTGACATTACATGGATTATAAGGCCATATTGTTCAACATTAGTGCCCAACTTCACAATCATATTTTAAGTCTAGTGGAAAGCCTATTGAGAACAGTCCTAACTCTCTGGGCTATTGGCTGCAAAAATATGAACATACACACACAGGACACTAATTTCATGCTAATGGACCACTACTCACATCAGCCATCTTATACTATTAAGAGAGATTGTGCTGTGGGGCTTTGGCAAGAGAGCAGAGAAAGGTTGCTTAGCACACCTTACAGATGTTGCCTGTCTCAGCCAAGCTCCTTTATGGAAGAATAGTTAAACACAGAGATGAAAGCTTTCTTATGTATCACTGCTCTGTATGCTAGGTGTTTACATGAGGCTTTATAATCCACTACGTTCCCTGAATGGGGTGCTACTAGATCACAGGGCAGGGTAGCTGTTGAAGCTTGGGGCAGATCTGTTGACTGGCCTCTATTGGCCACGCACACTGGTGTCTTGTGTGTGAACGAGAGAGAGCGAATTCTCTTTATGCAGATTTCTTACAGATGTTAAATGTTATTTATATACAGTAAAACACTTTTTTAATGGTAATGTTTGTTACATGTATGCACATACTGTATCTTCAGATTTCTAGGTTAGAATTGCATTTAATCTCTTGTTTATTTGAGATTCTCACCAAACCTCATGCTAGGTGAGATTTGGGTTCATGATAATTTTTGCACGGTTTACAAATATGTGTTTGCAAGTTCAATAAAAATGGATATAATTAAATAACTGTGTTTTACTGGTGTATGATTTTAGTGATTACATGATTTTTCATTTTGGGCTTTAGGTCAAGCGACTTGAAGCAAACCCTGCTTGAGCAATTTACTCCTAATTGTTTTTCAGATGACAAAGAGTCATGTTTATTAAAGGCTTTTAATATTATATTCTGCATTATCCTCCATTTACCCCAGAAATATGTTCTCTTTAGTCACACAAGCAAGAGCGGGAGAGCATAGGATATTATTCAGCCCACTGTAATAACGCATGTGCAGCCATTCCATTGCCTTGCATTGAATCTCTTTCTCTTTTACTCAGCAATAACTGGTGAAAGTACCATACTCCATCTATATTTCTTGCTTATTTTCTGTTCTGTAGATAGTTATTTTCCTTCTCTTGACATTAGGAAAAGAAGGAACATACACAGCCACAGAGTAAATGTTCTTTTGATCAGGATACTATGAAATACCATGAGATATGAATGCATCGCCTCTGGCTTTTTACCATACCAAAAAAAGATAACTGATTGAAATTGGAAAGGCAGCTTGTGTTTTATTTGTGGTAAGGAACAGTGGTCCAATCCAGTTCTCTGTTAGTAATGATATATAGCATACATTGTATTTTGTATTTATGTTTCAGACTTGTGCTAAAATAAAACACAATTTACAATTATGCATGCAAACCCTCATAATGAGAATGTGAAAGCAGAATTTGAGAAATCGTTAAATATTACTTTAAAGGAAAAACTAAAATTTTAGTATTCAGATCCTTTGCTATGATGCTTAAAATGTGGCATTGCAACTTACCATTGCTCTTGATCTTGCTCTATCTCTATCTAGCTCTATCTTTGATTGGAGTCCACCTGTGGTCAATTTAGTTGATTGGACATTCATTTTAAAGACGCAACCCAGTCTATATAATGTATCACAGCTAACGAAGCATATCATAACAAAAAACAAAGCATGACGAGGAAAGAACTGCCTGTAGAGCTGAGAGACATGATTGTGGTGATTGTAGCCTAAGACTATTGCACAGTACAATGACTATTGCAAAGTGTATCTGTGCTTGGCGGTCATCGGTTTTCTGCAACCCCTTCTTAGACACTTATTATCACCTTCCTTTTCCACTTCAAGCCCCATGTGAGCCCATTAATCATTAACTGCACAGCTTAGTTATAGAACCATGCTAATTACTGTAAATTTAAATTATGATTCCTCTGGTGAGCTGAGGAAAGCTAGCAGTAGTACCTTGTGTCAAGAGGTGTTTTGCATTTAGTACATTTTTGGGGCAGCATTAGTAAATGTTTTAGTAAAAAGAAGAATATTAATTTTCTGCATTTTATTTTTATTGCTTTGGTCTGAGTGCTTGGTATGTGTTTAAATGGTGCCTTTTAGGATTGCATTTTGGTGGTTTATTCTCTTGGTTCTCTAACATTCCTGTCTTCTTCTATTTGATTTCTTACCACTGACATTGAAAGCAGTATCTGAAGCATGGGAATAAGATTATGATAAGACGATTACTGCTGAATGCAGAGAAAGCAGAAAGAAAATAAAACTCTTTCAACAAATCGGGTGAAAATAGAATATTTTTGGCCGGAATCTGCATTCTGTTTCTGCATGGCCAGGTCTTCTTACCTATGCTAAATTTATTGTTTCATTTGCCTGAGTGACAAAGCAATTGTTTCTCAGGTTCGGGCCTCGTTACCAGGATACAAGGGAGCAGATGGAGGGCAGGGTTTTTACTGAACCATCCAAAATTGACCATGGTTGCAGGTATTTGACTTCTTTGGAGAAACAAGGCTTGCTGGTGGCTTTCCTGCCCTGAATAATGCAAATTTTCAATACGGGTATGAGAATGTTTTGTAATTCCACTGGCGTTTCCAATTTTTATTACAATTTCTAGTCAATAGAAAATACAAACTAAGCCAGTAAACATTTTGACAATATATGCAAGACTTCCCAACATGAATATGTTCATTCGTGTATATTCTATAGAGCTATGTTACTATAAACATAATAATATTGTATATATTATAATATATAAAATATGCACTCACTAGTCAGATAACATAGACTAGCACAGATAATTGCCCAATAGAATTGTGGTAAGCAGAACAGCATACCAAACCTTGAGACAGATGGGCTAAAACTGCAGAAGACCATGTCAGGTAATACCTTTTTTACTTAAGAACAAAAATGCTAAGGCTCCAGTGGTAACTGGATAATTTGTTGTGTAGACAGATATGTTTTCTGCATACCTCAGTTCCTTTTACCTCAATTCTCATTTGCACTGACATGCACTGTGAGCTGTGAGGTCTTATATAGACAGGTGTGTGCCTTTCCTAATCAAGTCCAATCAGTTCAGTTAAACACACTGGACTCCAAAGGAGTAGAACCATCTCAAGAAGGATAAGAAATTAACAGCTTGTGAGTTAAATATGAGTGTCACAACAAAGGGTCTGAATACTTATGACCATGTGATTTTTTTTCACAAAGTTTAAAAAAAAAATAAATTTACTAAAAATTTGACATGTCGTTTTTTTTCAGTCAAGATTGGATGCTGAGTGTACACTGATGAGAAATGATGTTTTTTTTTTAATTTTAGCAAATAGCTGCAATGAAACTAAGAGTAAAACATTTAAAGGGGTCTGAATACTTTCTGTACCCACTGTTCATACTTCAGTAATCCAAATGAGGGTTTCAGAAGAGTTGCGATCTAGCTGCTAGCATATTGGACAAGGCAAGAACCAACCCCAGAAAAGGTGCTAAATTCATCATGGGGCACATGCAGAGTCATTCATACTGGGCAACTTTAGAATGACCAGTTGATATAAATACATGTATTTAGAGTACCTTGAGAAAACCTGGCTTTTAATTATTATAGTTCTGAGTACCTGAAACCAAAGTTGTTTTTCTGGCACTGATCAGCAGGAAGCTGGTTGCACAAAGGGGGCATGAGGTGGCAGAGGCATAAATACTTGACAGCATGTATAAGATAGTGTGAAAGTTCAATGAAAATGAACCCGGCTAGATTGAGTCAATGAAATTGATATTTCCATGCCAAATTAATTGCCGTTGAGTTTTTGGGGTTTCTACCACCCTCAAATTAATTCACTTAATAAAGAACAGCAGATGGCAGAGACAATCCAGCTAATGATCTTACTGGAAAACAATACAAGAAGTAGCAGATGAGAAAGAAATGATACCAATAAGAACAAAAAACAAAACACATTTCTTGTTCATTTAGCTCAAATGACTTCTTCTAATGTGTCACAGAAGGCTCTGCACGTTTAGGGTTCTTATGGGACTGGACTAAAGTTAATCTCGCCTGATTAACTATGTCATCTGGGGCTGGTTCTTTATACAGGATGAGTTAGCCGGACATGATCGTTTGCGATTTCACATCATCCCAGATTCATCTGTGCTTCAATGCTGTTAATGAATATGTTGCCATGACAACAAGTCAGATATTCCAAATCTGGCCAGGCTTGTTTTATGTGCGCAGGAATAAGTAGTCAGTATAAAAGCAATCCCCTTACAAAAAGTATGTCAAGTGCTCAGTGCCTTAATGAAAAGTTAACGATTGCTTAGGATTAAATTGTGACACAGGAGATAAATAAACCATTTGACCAGTTGTTTGTTATTTATTTGTTATTTGTTTAGGTTGCATCTAATTATCACTTTTGGTGACACTGTTTTAAAATAACTATTGTCATAATGTGAGTGTTGTAATGCAAGTCACTATATATATGTAACTGTATACTATACTACTGTATACTATAATGGTATTTAACATACTTTAACATACAACTGGAAAAGGAACGAGAGGACGATTCAGAAGTTCTATGTACTAAACAAGTTGCAATTATACAATATTTTTTAATTTAACAGATGAAAGTGATTTGTTATGCTATTAGAGCTGTAGTCAAGACCAAGATCACGTAATAATACAAACCGTATATATATTGAACACATGTAATTTTTCCCTACTTAATTATGGTAATACTTAAAATATTTACTGACTGACAGACTATATGAAAAATAAAAGTAGAAACGTGAGAAAATTGACTATAAACATAACCATCGCCATTCAGCTTGACTAATTAAATATGAGATATGTTTAATTACATTTGCTCGACTGTTATTTGAGGTATTTACTTTGCTTTCATGAGCGACTAATTATCTTAAGCTAATCGTGTGTGGCATAAATCGCCCGACCTTTCATTTGTAAGTGATGTATTGGCAGATTGGCATGATTGGCAAATTGTGCTATGACCTTTGAAATATTAAGTATTAAGAACAATTAAGTAACACAAGTTTGGTTGTTGTTTGGATACTACAATTCGGAAAGACACTGTCATACTTTACTGAAATAATAACAAAAATATTTCAAAGAAGCAACAGTCTGCAATGATCACATGGTGCCAGATGATAAATGTGTTTCCTGACTTTTCCCCAGGAAGATTTATGGAGCAGATCATTTTTGCAGCACTTGTTCTTGCATGAAATGGGAGCCAGATACATATGACATGTTTTGTGATTTAAAAAAAAAAAAGAATTATTTTCAACATTAGCTGGAAACAATATAAGGTTTATGCAAACTGTAAAGCATTTGCATTTCAAACCTACTGAAAAAAAGAGGAATGACATTTGCTCTGAACAACTGTCCAGATGAACCACTAGATATTTTGTAAGGTCTCAGAATTCCACTGGCTTGTTAAAGGTTCATTACATTCATGTTTATTATATTATGTTTACATATTTTCCATTAGAAAAGACAAAACGCGTAATTAAATCATTAGTCTCATTTTGTTTTAGGTCATAAACAAATTCATTTTACTGTCTTGTATCTAATATATTAGATAGATGCACCAGCAATATAGATGCAAAAAAAGTTTGTAAACCATAGATTTCTGCATTAATTATTAATAAACTGTGTCCTGGTGAACACATTTGCTTAAACTGATTTAACATTTAACATGCATCACAGGGATGATGGAGCTGTTCCTAAGGACGGTGAAGCGGGACTTTAGAGCAACCTCTACTCAGCCATGGTGTAATGTACACTGTACATGTTCATTTATGGCCTATGAATTCTTGAGATGGGTCTAGAAACCCCTGCAGGGCCGATCAGGATAAAGCTGGTTAAAACTCCCGGAGTCAGGTAAAGGTCTTCAAAAAATGATTTATTTTACAATTAATGTTTAAACGTTTTAATATTTGTTGGCTAATTTTCTCGAGATCACACATTTTAGGTTGATTGTGTGGATGTTTTCTTTTATTTGTGTGCATACGGTAAATAATATATTTATAAAAAGCATTTGTCCTATGCTTAAAGGCAACAGCTCAGCTCTCAAATTGTCTGGTGTATTACCTCTTCAGTGTTGCCAATTATGCTGTTGGTGTCCTTTATTGCAGTACTTTATTGCATAAATATTCCTTTATGTCCCCACCAAAGGAAGGTTGTTATATTGTAGATTTATGTGAATTTCAATCAATTCATCCATCTTATCAGTCCATGGTTTGATCAGACTATTATCCTTATTATTACAGTAATTAACCTACTTAACCCATATACTTTGCTAGAAACTGCAGTTTTAATGGCACACATAACAGCACAGTCTCTAGATAGGTCATGAACACATGCTGAAGTTCAAAACAAGGATTAGAATGGGAACGAAAGGTGATTTAAGTGACTCTAAATATTTCATGGTTATTGGTGCTGGTTGGAATGTTTGAGTATTTCAGGAACTGCTGTTGATCTAGCACTTTCACACATAGCCATGACTGGGGTTTACAGAGAACGGTCCATAAAGGAGAAAACAGTAGCAAGCGGCCATTCTCTGGAAAAAAATACAATTTGATTTCAGAGGTCAGAGGAGAATGGCCAGACTTGCTCAAGCTTACTGTAGCTCAAATAACCACTTGTTATAACTGATGTATGCAGAAGAGCATCTCACAGCATTTTAAAACATAAATCAGATGGGCTACAGCAGTTAAAGGCACGTAACTGAGGCTACAATTCCCAAGAGCTCACCAAAATTGGGCAACAGAAGATTAAAAATAATGCAAAAAAGGACTATTTAGTCTCCATTTATGCTGTGTCAGAATTTGGCAAAAAACAATGCAAAATCATGGATCAATCCTGCCTTTTATACACAGTTCAGGCTTCTGGTGGGAATATTTTCTTGGAACACTTTGAGATCATTAATTCCAACTGAGCATTGTTTAAACCTAATAAATGAGTGAATTATTATGAGTTGAGGAAGATTATGCCACATTTGATGATAAATTAATATAGAAATTCATACTATTTAGAAGGCTTCACAAACATGGATGGAAAAACACTACCAACAAAACATATATTATAGATTTTAATTGTTATCAGAGTTACATTTACTTATGATTTTGACAAAGATGTAGTGAATTTAATAACACACATAAATGGGGAATGACAAAAATTAATTAGCACTCAATATATATATATATATATATATTGCTTTTATAGGCTATAGATTATATATATATGGAATGGAATTAACCGTACAATCGCAACCGACCCTCGGTCACTTGATGGATCATCGGTCTCCACACATTTCTGTCCTTCATCGATGTGATCCATAAAGTATTTGGGCAGGACAGTGGAGTAGTTTGCCATTGCTTTTTCCACCCCTCCCCATTTATCCGGGCTTGGGACCGGCGTGCAGCTGTTTCTAGTCACACGGCTGGGGTGATTTGCATACGCAAATCAATGACAATTTGGAGACACCAATCAGCCTAACACGCATGTCTTTGGACTGTGGGAGGAAACCGGAGTACCCGGAGTAAACCCACGCAGTCACGGGGAGGACCCAAGCCGCTCCACCCTGGGATAGAACCCGGGACCTTCTTGCTGTGAGGCAGCGGTGCTACCCACCGAACCACCGTGCTGCCCATAGTATTAAATAGA
This sequence comes from Parotocinclus spilosoma, assembly GCA_033117975.1. Classification (NCBI taxonomy): domain Eukaryota; kingdom Metazoa; phylum Chordata; class Actinopteri; order Siluriformes; family Loricariidae; genus Parotocinclus; species Parotocinclus spilosoma. The sequence continues at coordinate 6,524 of JAVSBV010140206.1, read as the reverse complement.
ATGAAATAAATAACAGAACAGGCTAGAGCAAAATTTGATCTACTCCTTACTCTTTAGTTTCCTTCCTTCCATGAACCCCTATGAGACATCTTTTTGAAAAACATTTGAACCCCAGACATAAACCTGCCCTGGACTGAGCGCCAGTAAATTGCATGGCTGGGTAGACATTGCTGTTTTAGTGCTGAGGGTCTCAGCTGCTATGCCACAGTGTGTTGATAAATAAAATTGAGTTAATGCGACCTTCGCAAGGAACACACTTCCTGTTTTTTGCATGGGCTCAAGGTTCTGGCACTTATCCCTGAAGAACACAGGGTGGGATAATGTATTGACAGGCCTCTCCTCACAAATTACACAATCTCTGACATGAAGTTTGCTGTTTGGGAGACTTTAAAATGTAATTTAAAAATGAGCACTTTTTAGATGCAAGCTAGATGACCTCTTACTGCCTGTGCAGAGTATGCATGTCCTCCCGGAGTCTGTGTGGAAATTTCGGTGCAGTGGATTTCCCTTACAGAGACCAGAGTTCTAGTTCCAGCCCAGTAGAAGCTAGTGTGTGGTTTCCTGGTACTTCAGTTTCCTCTCAAACATCTAAAAACATTTGTTAGCTTAACTGGTGTCTCTGGGAGTGTGTGTTCCCCGTGATTTATTGGCATCCTATTTAGGGTTGGTTCCTGTCTTGCACCCTGTGCTGCATGTCCTCACACTGGTCTAACTATATACTAATTAGTATTGTACTAAGTGTATTATACTAATGTAGTATTTGGTTTGAGTAAATTATGGATTTGAATAGTAGCTTCTCAAAATTTGTCCTTCTGCGTATTTAAGAGAAAACCAACCCCCTGCTTATCTTGCTGAAAGTAACAGGAGTCTGGAGCTCCCCCCAAAGGTGCTCACACCAGCCTGTCACAGGACACTATAACCACACCACTCAGTCCAGTCCAGGGTTCGAACAGTAGCTGCTTTTCTGTGCATTAGTGAATTGAGTCTTGTTGTGTTATGCTTTTTAAATGTAAGGCGGTCCTAAAAAGCCAAGTGATTACCTGGAGGATCAGCACAGTGTCAGTGAAAACGAGCGATTTTTATTCCTACCTGCTAATGATTTGGATTAGGAAAGTGAGCACAGAATTCATGTGGTCTGTTTTCTTCCCTCGTGTTTTCTGTTCTAAATGAAGAGAAAACCGAGCTGTCGCCTTAAAAGACTTTGTACATTTCATCATATAATCACCTTCCTCCCATCTGTTCTGCTTGTCAGTATCGATGCGCTCAGTCTTTTATGCCTTACGTTTTATTTCCTATGCACACAGTTTTATGGTTTCTCAGAGGGTCGGGTTTGTCTTCATTTTCTCATGGCTGAAGAATGTTGATTCTTTCTCCATATATTTAAATCCTTGTTGCGTCCCCCTGGCACCATTGTATGGTGTTCACTGTCTCCTTTTCCCTCCACTTGTTTTCTGTACATTGCAGTGGGTGTGAAGATAGTATTTTAATATTTGTAAAAAGGTTAATTTAATTCTACCGTGTGTCTGTACATAACTATTTCTAATTAAAGCTTTTGAAGTGCATCTGTTGCTTTTTTTAAGCCGAGTAAATATTTGTCGTCATAACCATCCATATGTACATCGCAATCATTTGGATTGTTATATTCATGTATATCCATATATATTCATACATAATAGAGTGATGTATTTACAGAAGTCAAACCAGTTTGAAATTTCCATTTTTTATAATATTTTTGAAGAAATATGACCTAAATCAAGAGTTTCACAGAAGACAAACAGATAAATAAAAAGATTCCAATCAGGAGTGAGTGGACACCCTGCTGTGTTTAAAGAACACTACACTCTCTGATCATCGTTACACATTGGAACAAAGGTACAAACGGCTCATCAGGCTGGAAAAGGTTACAAAACCATGGCTAAAGACTTTGACCTCTTCCCCAATGATTAATTAGGGATGAACACGACTAAATTAGAGCTTTTGGGGTCAAATGAGAAGTGTTAAGTTTGAAGAAAAACTTATTTGGGCCTGTTTTGCTGCATCTGGGCCTATATTGTAAACCTGTATTCTGAATTATACCAGCAAATATCCTGCTCACAAAAATTAGGTGATACTTCATAATGAAATATCCCATGATTAAATATCCCCTCATTTTTGTGAGCAGTGCACTACAGGAAAACGTTAAGACATCTGTAGTGAACGGAATCTCAGAGTTCTATAAAAGACAGGATAAAGGAGAATAAAGTTAAGTTTAGGTACACATACTTTTGCCACATTAAATGCAATAAATGCAACATTGTATTAAATACATGTATAATATTTTTCCTGTTGTTTAATGGGGCTCTCTTTATCAACGTTGAGGGCTTACCTGGTGATGTTTTCACTCAGATTTAGGCAAAAACACAGACATTATAAAGAATTCACAAACTTCCAAACATCACTGTTTAGTAATTTAGTGAATCTAAATACAGACACTTATAGAAATGCTGGACCACTATAACCGTACAGAATACAGTAGTTGGCCAGTTTTAGATATTATACAAAAACACAGTGTGTTCTATGAGAGGCTGCTGTCATTGATCACACATCAGTTAATTTAGGAATCTTTTTACTGAATGGGTGCCATTTGCTTGTTGTAACTTCATTTTCTACAGTTTAAACACTGAATCTAATATACAACATACATTGATCACCAAAATGAGGAATATTTCAAAAAATAAGGTTAGAAAAGAAAATAAGCATTTGATTGCAAGCCACCGTGCTGCCCCATTTGATTGTATTTCATTAAACACAATCATCAGAAAAGCAAATGAAAAGTCAAACAAGTTGTTTGATTACACAAATGAGATGCAAACTCAGTTATAGTGATTGAGTAGTATGTGGTGTGTTTATAGGGGTGAACAAAAGCATGTTAAACTGGATGAGAGTGCCCCTACATTGACTGTTCAGTAGGGTGTATGATCACCCAAGAGTGCCAAAACCCACACAGTGATGGGGTATGGACAGAATTAGTTCTTGTGGGATTCTCTCCATATTCATTTTAAAATATCCCCTCATTTTGTGAGCAGTGTATTTAACTATTCAAAATGAACAATTTGTGTTACTGTTCTGCTGTTACTGTTATCACATAAAGAGGAACAGGACTGAGTTTTAACACATCATTTACAAATGTATAAAATGTAACCACATGACGCCCAGGCTATAGGATTAGGACCAAGAGCGTATTCTAATAATATTTGTATTTGTTTTAAACGCATAATCTTGGTAACAGGATTTTAAATTGAGATTATATTTTAACCGAGAAAGTCAATCCAATAAATAGAGTAGAATAAAATAAAACTTACTTGCCATGGGCTTCAGAAGATCTAGATGATCCCGCTTCTTATTGATCATGTGACTTGTGTTTTATTCAATCGTTTGCAGAAGTGGGAATATTTTAGGGTTGCAGGACTGTCAGAGAAAACCTGACTGAAATGTGTATGTTAAATTGTAAACTTATAGATTCCTTTGGGGAATAAGGCATAGATGGGATATGGAGTGCTTCAACAACTCTTAAAATCGATTTCTTAAGGATTTTATCTATAATATATTTCATCTATTAATTGATAGATTAATAGATAATTATTTTTTATTAATTTATCTATTACAAGGATCAATTCATCTATAATGTCATTATATGTCCATCTAATGTGTAACCTTGAGATTAGAAACAGCTAAAAATGCTCTTTTCAGTATTCTAGAGAGTTTTTAGTCATATTTTTAATTATATATATTAAATGTACAATTTCACAGGACACTGCTTAATAATAAACTGCTTTTTACAGTTAAATATATAAATAATCTATTCATGTAATGTCTTGGAATTCCCTCGGAATGAGGTTTGACCTTTAAACGTCATCCAGAAGCGAGTCTGAATCCCACAGGAGGGTGATGGTGAAAGTTAACTGAGAGAAAAGAAAGTTTGAGATAAACCAGACTGAAACACTGACTCAGTTCTCATCAGGGTGAAACCAAAAGATGAAGCTTTTTAAGAGTTTCTCTCTAGTTCAACAGAAATACACTGATAATGAACCCAAAGCTTACCAACCCTAAACAGCAAAACGCGCCTTAAGCGCTGTGACCAGTTTGCATGATGTTGTAGTGCCATCTAGCGGAAACGTTTGTGTATGACACTTAAAAACATTTTCAGCTTGAAATGTTAAAAATCTATAATCTATATATGAATAGAAAATTAGATTATATTAAATAAAATCTATAAATCTAATAATAATAATAATGGGGCGGAGAGGTAGCTCACAGCTCCAGCTCCAGGTCCTCCCAAGGTTTCTTCTTTCTATATTCAGGGAGTTTTTTCTTGCCACTGTCACCATAGGCTTGCTCAATTTGGTATTGGCCTTTTAAGATAATATAATATTGCCTTTGAGACAATGCACCATTGTAAAAAGCACTATATAAATTCATTTGATTTGAGTTGACCTGTGTGGAGTTTGCATGTTCTCCCTGTGGCCATGTGGGTTTACTCCGGGTACTCTGGATTCCTCCTACATTCCAAACACATGTTCAATTGGTGTTTCTAAATGTGCCCTTGGGGTGTGAGAGTGTGTGTATGAGTGAGTGAGCGTAACTGCCCTGTGATGGACAGACACCCCCCTCTATGGTTGTTCCTATGGTTCTTCACCAGCCTTCTCACGAACCCGAGTAGAATTAAGCGGATAAGAAAATGAACGAATTAATGAGTTGTAATAACCATGTTTTTGTTATCACATTCTGATTAAAGATAGTTAATAATCTGTGACAGATCGATCGGTCTGGTCTAGCAAACCAGACTGCGGGGATCAAACATGCTCAGGCACTGTACAGATTACATAGAGTGAGTATACCCTCATTCTCATATCCACATAATCCAACTCAGGGTCTAACCAACATCACAGGGAGCCAAGCAGGACCAACCCTAGACATGGTGTCAGTACCACGCAGGACACAGACTGGAGACTCCAGTTGACATGCAAACTCCACACAGTCGAACTAGAGGTCCATTTTTGTGCCACAATCCTTTTGTAAATGCACAGATCAAAGAAATAGACCCTTGCAATTAGTCCTTTGTCTAACCTTAATTATAGCCCTGGCTGTTTTAAACTCTTTAATGATGCTTTAGCTGTCAGTTTTAATTGTAACTTCAAGCACAACCCTGCACACATTGTGTTCCTGTTAGTGTGAAAGCAAATCCTGCTTTGTTGCTTTGTTGAACAAGCAAAATGCAGCCTTATTACATTTATGTCGTTTAGTTAAGAGCCTTACTCAGGGACCCAACTGTGGCAGAGGTGGAATTTAAACCCTGGACCTTCTGGTCCATAGTTCAGTACCTTAACCACTAAGACACAACAGTCCAAGTTGGTTATTATTGTTAACCAACAAGGTGAAGAGTGTACCCTTTAGGTACACCTAATTATTTCTACAACTCATTGTCCGTTTGATCAGTTCCATATGCTATTTGGAAGCACTTTGTAATTCTAAAATTAAAGACTTTAGTACATCTGTTTCTCTACATACATGATGTTCAACCCATTTACTCCACCACAAATCTGCCAAAAATGTCCAGCCACCAACGTCCTATGAGCACTGTCGAAGGATTTAAGAAAGAAAAACACAAACTATGCAACATCAGATCAGCTACTGTCTCTGACAAGGTAGGGTGCACAGTGAGTAAACACAGCGTTTAATACCTCCAGCAGCACTGTTGTGTATGATCCACACATACTAGGAAACACACACTAACACACCAGACTCATGGCCAATTTCTGACTATACCATCCAAACGCCACTCATCAGACCAGGCAATCTACGATTTTGCCAAGAATGTGTGGACAATCACCTGACAGGAGGGACCCCTTGTGTTTTTTGAAAGGTCTAATGTGTTGTTTGTTCAGAGATACAGGTTATTCAAGTTTCTGTTCTCTTTCTATCAGTTCTAACAAGCCTGGCCATTCTCCTCTGACCTGTGGAATCAGTAAGACATTTTAACCTAGAGAACGGCCGGCCTTCAGTGGATATTTTCTATTTTTCAGACTATTCTCCGCAAACCCTAGAGATGGCGCGGTGTGTAAAAATCATACTACATGCTTACATGAATCAAGTTGCTGCCATGCGACTGATTAGATATTTGAGTTAATAAGAAACTGAACAAGTGTAACTCATAAAGTACCCAGCAGTGTTAATTTTGACAGCAAATTTAGATTTAGTCTTGTCACTAAAATGTCATTTAGTTTTAGTCATAGTTTAGTTATCTGAACTGTTTTTGGCTTTAGTCGACTAAATCTACAGTCAATTCAGTCGACTAAAATATAGAGGTTGTAAAATGTGAATACTTTTTCTTCAGTTCCCTTTTTGAATTATTAAAGTCATATTATACACTTACACTAAATGAAAACATTATTAATCAATTATGGAATATTATTAATGTTTGAAATACCAATATCTTTTTAACAAACATCTTAATTTACCTGACCTTGCATATTGAGCAGAACAAT
>JAVSBV010140195.1:0-16378 GCA_033117975.1 Parotocinclus spilosoma | reverse complement strand
TACATAGCACTTCCCGTCTTGTAACATAGGGCATGTTCGTTTAATCGGACCAACCGGTTATTAGGACCAAAACGATCTCGCCCCCCAATGTGGTCTGATTAACTGGATTCGACTGAATATATACTTTATACACCACAGCATCGTTCCAAAAGCTTGAGCAGCCCATTCTTTCAATAATGCCAATTTTCACAACATGAACTTTTATTGTTAAAACAAGTTTTTAGTGTTAAACAGGCTTATTTATTATTCCCAGCTGTGCCCCTGTAACTGATGGGCAAGCAGAGGCGTACAACTACGCTTCTCTAAATTCTGCCCGAGACTATTAAGAACTTCTGCTCTAGTGAACTATAAGTGACCAAAACTGTCCAAAATTAAACTACATAAGAACAGCTTTAGTAAGACGTGGTGTCATGTCTGTCTCATTCTAACACCTTAATTGCTACAGTGTAATGGTTGTAGTTTGTGTAATGTGGTTTGTGTTCTAGAGTTATAGACTGGATAGTAATCATGATAATCACACATATGCACAGATGCAGTGAATAGTGACTGGGTTGCAACACTGGAGCAGTACATCAAACCTATAGTTATCAACATCCTTATTTATTTGATGTTACTAAATGCTCACTAGATTTACTACTGGTGAATATCTTAAGATTGTCTCAACTTCCATTAATGTCACTTCAGAGAAGGAGCAGGAGAGGAATATTCGCATTAAGGCAAGAGCTAAGGAGACTCTCATGGCATCTTCAGCACCCAATCTGAGTCTGAGTACCAGAGCTGAGCAGCAGACCCGATCTGCACAAATGACCAAGAGCAGAGTGCTGGGCTTCTTAGACCAAATGCCTTCTTTTAGACCAAAGACCAACACAAAGGTCCCCAACTTTGATAAGCTGTATCAGGCCTTCCAGCAAGATGCAATGGAGAAATCAGAAAGGAGAGAGGTCACGGTCTGCCAGCCGTTCCGATTGCGAACTTCAGAGCTTGAACCACGTCAGAGCAGGAGCAACTTAGACAAATCACCAGTTGGTTTATCCTTTATTCTAATTTACATTTTACAGGTCTTTTATTATTCTGAGAAATATGTGCTGTAACTTTGAGTTTTCTTGTCAGAAGTCTACAAACATGCGTTTAAAGAGAAGCAGTTCATTTGGTGGCTTGGCATCTTTGTCCAGGGATACGCTTCCAACTTACATAACAGATGCTACCAGGAAAAGGTCCACGGCCATAAGGTTAGCAAATTCCAGTGTATTCCAGTGATTTAAATTCCTTCTGAACTTTATAGTGGCTTGTTTTTCATGACTAAGTTCATTGAAGAGAATTTATTTGAGTGCACATTTAAATCTGTGAAAATTGTCACTGCAGTGGTTTTGGCACAATAATGTTAACTGTTCAACCCGAAAACCTATGGGAGCTGTGACTGGCAAGTGTTATTGCATCATAAAATATAAAAGTCTAACGTGCATTATGCAAAACCAGCCCATGAAAGACCATGAAGGTGGCAAAAGTAAACATTTTACTTATGCCAATGAACGCTAAATAGAAATGCTTTAGTGGCGTTTTCTATTTTGTACAACGTTAATGTGAAACCACTACACCAGGCAATTTGTCATTAACAGTATGTGGTGTTTAAAATGAGCTTTATGTGACTTTAAAGTAAATAGTCTACACTACACAACACAAATACACGGGACTGCGGTAGCCTAGCGGTTAAGGTACTGGACTCCTTAAACAAGGCCCTTAACCCACCATTGCTTGAATTGTTAGACTATATATTAGTTGATATACGTCAGTTGGTATACGTCAATTTGAAAAGGGCGTCTGCTAAATGCCATAAATGTAAAGGTAAAGACTGATAGAGTCTTCCAGGTTACCATCTAAGCAGCTCAGGGTTAAGGGCTTTCTTCAGAGTCCAACTATGGCAGCTTCTCAGTGCTGGGACCCTCAACCTTTGGGTCAATAATTCAGTCCGGTACCACCATTTGTTCCCTTTAAATAATACTATTGTTATTCTGACTAGTAACGCAAATAAGTACTTACCTAATTCAATCTCATCACAATGTTTGAAGCGGGTTGGGGCCAGAGGGAAGGCTTCAAAATGTTCCTTGCCTTATCTCTGAACTACACAGGAAATCTATGGAGTTGAGAGAAAGTAAGGAGCAGGAAAACGCTGAGTGGATGAGACAACACAAACTTAACTCTCATGCCATGAGCACAGGTGTTGGAGCACGCGCCAAAGCCATGGACCCTCACAGGAGTCTGAAAGAGGTGTATCAGGAGAAACTCAAACAGCACAGGTAGGCTTAGTCTTCTTTCTATTCGGGTATGGGTTTGCAATAAATAATCGATAATTTGTCTGATACAGATGTTATCCCAGGCACAGTGACGCTTGTGGTTATTGCATTTGCTTCAGTGCGCCGAGATCTCAGATTTGATCCTGACCATGGACTCTACTTTATAGACTACGTGCATGTCCTCCCCATGTCAGCGTGGTTTTACTCCAACTGATGGTTTTCTCCCAACTTTTTAAAGTCCCACGTTGATTTATCACTCTAAATTGGCTGTAAGAGCAGGATGTAAATTGGATGTAACCTTGTGTCTGTTTGTAAATATAGCCATTGATCCTAAAACTATAAAATGCAAAACAAACAAACCCAAAGTCTTTAGATAACAATCATTGGCAGTAGGGGTTAAAGGTGATTTTTTTTCCACTATTAATTTTGTTTGTGTGGTTAATTAATGTTATTGATTAACTTCCACGATCTGTTTGGACTTCGGAATGGTCATGATTCTTTCATTTCAGCTGTGTTAAGCCTAATTCCGAATGATCTATAACAGCAAATGTAACAACAAAAAACGATCTTGGTTTTGATAAGAATCCAGTTCTGTCTGCCGGTACCCACTGATAGCATGGTCACTTCAGAGGTGTGCAGTTATGTTCGCCATTTATGTACGCACTGACACAAATAATGTAGACAGTTATAAAAAGTAAAGGCTAAATGTAATATGTGGTGTTTTTTCTTCTGCAGACAGGCTGATAAAGAGAGGATGAAAGACTATAAAAGGGAACTGCGGGACATGAGAGCTCGTGTTACAGCTCGCCCTTACCTTTTTGAACAAGTATCACAGGTATGCAGAATTCCATTCCCTTCTAATTGTAGTTTTGTGCAGAAGTTTGGGAACACCTGGTCAAGTTCATGATTTGGCAATTTTGTGATCAAGCAGACACCTACCTCAAGGATGACTTACAAGTGATGCAATCTTACAGTCTGAACAATTGTAGGTTAAAAGCTTAGCTCAAGTGCCCAACAGGGCAGTTTAGTGGAGACTGGATTTAAACCCTGGATCTTTTGAGTCACAGTCCAGTAACTTTACCGCATAAAACACCACAGTCCATGTTCTGATGAAAGGACATTTTCACAACATTTATGCAAACATATATATTTACAATTATAGCATTTATAAATCACCCATATCCAGAGTAAACTAAGTATCAGGGGATAAAGGTACTCCAAATCAACAAGTCTACGATTGTGAACTATTTTACATTTAATATGTAAATTCTAATTCCTACAGGTTAAACACACTGGAAAAATTCAATAAACTTTATGTGCACAAAAGCTTAGTCATTTTCTAAATTATCCTATAGTGCTTTTCTAAAATCTCAAAATTGATCACAATTACTGACGGTTTAATATCTGTCAATAGTGTTGTAATGCTTAAGTCTGATCTCGGTCAGTCTCAAGACTGGTCCCATCTCTGTAAAGACCTCATTTGTACTTGCATTGTTTTGATTTGGGTTACGGTGGACTCTGAAATTTTTGTAAGAGTTCAATATAAATGTCTGAGGTAACATTAATTATGAACTGGTTTATTTATAGCATTATTGAATACCAACAATCCATTAAAACAGAATAAATCAGTCCTTTTTCTACATGTATAAATAAATTCTGTACTTAATGTTCTAACAGGGAAAACTAGTTATTAGTCTTATCTTTCAGTATACAATCAATTAATGTGAATCATCTGACAGTAAGACTTAGTGTGCATTTTGGTACGCTCACTTTGTACAGTTTTGGTTGTGAGGGCAGATTTAAATGCTCTTACTGTATGTTTATACATTTATTAATAAAAATGGACAGAATTGATGTTGTATACTATCAGTATTCTGTTAGTTTTGTGTGGTGAGCAGAAACAGAATCATTGCAATTTCCCTTAGTTTGACCAAGTCTATAATGTAATAAGTATTAATAATAATTGTAGTTTTGGACCTGACTACCAAAAGTCTTGTCCTGGTTTTGATCTCGACTCTAACTCGGCTCTAGCAGTCTTCAGTCCAACGCCATCTTTTATTTAGCTGAAGTTGTTATGCTAAGCTACATTAATTCTAGCAAATCAACGAAATGTGCCCAAACATTTACAAAAGTATGTTACTGTATAACATTAAAATATCATTATATTTGTTTTATTTGTTTATACACAGTCAATCAGTGCTTGCAGTCCAGTCCAGTTTGCATACAGTTTTACATTTCCTCTTGCAGAAAAATGCCAAGAATGATGCTGAGCGCATATACCGAAATACTCTGGAGCAAGCAGGTCTGGATGAACATTTTGTGAAATCCAAGAAAGAAAGTGATGAAATACAGAAATCAAAAACTTCTAATTTCAGCAGTGACAGTGATGGTGATCACAGCTCTGAAACAGAATCCCAACAAAGGTATGCAGATTCGTGGAAATGGTTGTGATCAGCACCCTGGTACAGGGTTCAGTTCTGGTACTGTCTGTCTCATCTGTGTTTGCTGTTCTTTCTCAAATGCTTTCACTTCCTGAGTTTAAGAATTTAGCAAGGGTCTAGTGAGCTAGGTTTGTGGTAGACCAAGCAGACCAGGGGTGCTCCAGACTTGACACACTTTTTTAAAGCATATATTATCTCAGGAGTATACTTTCATTAGAATACCTCCTCATCTCAGAAAGTGTGTGGTGATGTACCACTTTTTTCTAGACACGGCACACGGGCTGCTGTGGGCACCAGTGCTTGTTGAAAAATATTAATTTAACATTATCATGAGCAATCAGCAGTATCACTTGCAAGAAACTAAATACTCAAGTTCTTCTGTCCAAATCTTTCCAGGAACCAGACCCCAATTGTAATTTTTAGATCGCAAACAATTGGGTAATAAGGGCTCGGAAATTAAGCCTTATACTTAAGCCGATATTTCTGGATGCCAGAATAGGTAAGAGGGTAAAGAGAATGGAATAAAACCACTAACAATGCCTATCACCACACACAATCCCACAGAACACACAATCTATATACACCCAGCGTCTGAAATCCAAAGTATAAAAAAGGAGCACAACATGTGATAGTTACTATCTGGGTTGTTCACTGTCTATACAACACTAAAATACTGACTTAGTATTGCAATATTTGCACTGCTCACAACATGTTTGAACTTTACCATAAATGCTTCAGTTGCTTTATTTTTATCATTATAAAAAACTATAGCAGCATTATGTTAATCGAGCCGCCGACTTTGACCTGTCGAGCACTGAAAGGCACAGTATGTGTCCAGATTAGGCATGAGCACCTGAACTACCTGAAGTGGAAATGTATAAATATTTTATTACTGTCTCAGTTTCCTCTCATTAGAACTCTTGTTTGAATTTAGTTCTCATCTAATGAGCCGTAATGTACATATTAAAACTATGTCTGTCTCGCAGACTGGAAAATCAGCACTTCATTTGCTACACTTCCATACGGAATTATAATGCTATACTTCATTTTGCTGACTTTGGCTTTGAGTGAATGTGACCATGTGCACACATGATGTAATGATTGTGTGAATAAGAGGTTTAATAACCTGCTACCACTGCAGGAAAGGAAGTGGGGAAGACAGAGCACAGAGCGAAGAGGAAACAGAAGACGAAAGGGTGAACGCCAAAAGGGAAGAAATCAGCTAAAGCTGAATGAGCAGTTGGCATACGATGAACACAGTGTTCAAATTTCACCGGTTAAAAGCAGTTTGGTATTTGAGTGTTGCTAATATCATGGTTAGCCATCAGCGGTTCAAGATAAATAGACTTCCTTTTTCATAGCTTGTGTAGAGATTTTTAAATGTCATATGTGTTAAGTGATTTTATAGGGGAAAATTGATTGTACTTCCTTCAACAAAACCGATTCTTGGCCTTTCAAAATGCCTTTTAAAATGTCAAAGGCAATTTTGGTCTCATGAATGTCATGGAGTCACCTGCAAGCTTAAATTAGATTGTTATTAAGAGCTAAATATTCAAAGTTGTATGTTTGTTGGTGTTTTATACATTAAATCATGGTGCCTTCACACTGTTTAAATTTTGTGCTGGTTGATCTTCTAAGGGTTTGTTCATCGAAATATTAGCAAACATTACACCAGAGGAAGTTTACCCAGGGTTACAGTAAATATGTTTCTTGCCATTTGGCAGCTACAAAGTCAAGGCCATGATGAACAACTGTAGAATAATTATTACCTAGAAATGTCACAGAGGAAAGAAATAAACTAGATATAACAAAGTTTCTTTTAGGACAAGGCACATCTGAAATACACATTTCAGAAGTATAAATTTTGAGATGAAGTATGTCTATTCAGAAAGCCACAGCACCACAAAAGTCAACATAGGTTATTTATCTATAATAATAAAAGAAACCCTCATGTCAGTGCTGCCTCAGCTGCCTGCCACATCAAGTGGGCCCTGTCCTGATTTATACAGAATGCTTCCGCCAAACTATTTCTGAATTCTTGGTTATATATTTTTTGGAAATTATTAACATAATGTTCCAGGACTGTTCAACATAAATCAGAAGATTTTTTGTAGCTAAAATAATATTCATTTATATTCAGTTCACTTAGCAGTTCAAATATCATCATCTGCCATGTTGGAAACCACTGTAAAGCAAGAAACAAGAACCTATTGTGTTTTTGAAGGAAATAAACATGTAATATAAATATGTTGAAAAAATATTTTCTGCACGCATGTATTCATTATTATCAGTATTAAACTACATTTCAATGGCAAGGAAACTACTAAATGGGATTTCAGTATCAGTGTATAAACAGAAGCACATAGATAAAACACTGCTCACAAAAATAGGGGATATTTCATTATTTTGTGAGCAATATACTTCTGAATAGACAGTATGCTAGCTAAGTAACTACAAATAAAGTATTTTGTGATTAAAAAAAACTCATTAAATAAAAATACTAAGATCTGGAAATACTTGAAAATACCCTAGTCCTCTTGACGTTCCATAACAGCCACTGACTAGTAGTTCAACTGTACTTTCAAATAGAATTTCAATATTATCATAAGCTTAGTAGCTAAACCTGCCCAAAAACCAAACATTTACATATTTGCATTACACATCAGAGTTAGACTATATTTCAAAGGAAAAAAAAAAAATGGGATCCACTGTGTTAGATAATATTAATTGCATTTTCCTTCTTGAGGTCCTGGGGTCTTAGGGTGGAGTGGCCTGGGTCCTTTCTGGAGTCTGCATGTCCTCCCCGTGTCTGTGTGGGTTTACTCCCACAGTCCAAAGACATGCATGTTGGACTAATTGTTGTCTCTAAAGTGGCCGTTAGTGTGTGACTGTGTGTGTGACTGTATGTGCGCTCTACAATGGTTTGGCGCCCCGTCTAGGGTTGTTCCTACCCTTGTGTCCAGAGTTTCTGTGTGGGCACCGGCTGGCCTGCGACTTCATGTGGATTAAGCGGTTGATAATGAATGAATGAATACATGAATAAATACCAGTGTCCAAAACACAACTCGTCTTTTTGGAAGGTTAAAAACTTGGTAGGTTAAATTGCAGTTTGCATTGAAATGATGAATGAAATAAATCATTTTGCACTGTATTTTATTGGGGGCCGCATAACTTTGCCTAGGACCCTAGAAATGCCCTGTCCAAGATAAAAATAAGGTTGAACACAAATTTTTCAAGGAACATAGGAGCAATCATACTCATGAATCACATTTTTGTGTTAACTGTATACAATCAAACAGAAAGTATTTGTCTAAGATACACTTCTGAGAATCTGAGAAACAATGAGAGACTCATATCTTCACAAAAAGCAGACGGTGTGTATTTGAGTGTGCTTTCACCTGAGGTACAGTTCAACTCATGATCTGTGAGACATGTTCAACCTGGGCTTTCAGCATCACATGATGAAAAGTTCAAGGGCTCCTACAAGGTCGTCATGGCAACTGTGCTCTCTCCTGCTACCCTGCCATTTCCCAGCACACTCAGTTTCCCAACAGATTGTCCCTCACTATGACAGCACTGCACTTCTCAACCCGGTGAATGCAGCCACTTTCCCTTCTGAACTCACTGAATTTCAAAATGAGAAGCTTGCTGACACTCTGTAATAACATGCAAAGCTTAATTATACCAAAGAGTAACCTCTTACTGTGTGTTGGTCTGTAATGCACATTCCAATTTTTTTTAGTAACTTAACACGTGTCTGCTCTTCAGCAAGGCTAGTGACTGGTCAGTGCAGTATTTGGTTTACTTGTGAATTCGTTAACTGTCTGGTGTGCTACTGAACTAAAGTTCTACAGTTTACTCACAAATATTAGAACAAATTTGTTTTACACACATTTTTTTCCACATCATGTATATTCAACTAATTTGAGAACTTTCTGCCAAATGTCTTGACCACAAAATTGTAATGCATTTAAAGAATCAGGTTTATGTTAAATTGCCATTTCTTAGAGTAAGATGCATGTATTTTTTAATATACTAATTGTATATCCTCTCATTTTTTCCTTCAATTTGATTGTACTGGATTCCTTAAATATCCCCATTCTTGAATGTGAGAGATATTATTTTCTTTTCTGGCCAGAGTCTAACCTGCAGGAGGAGCTGTGCCTCATAACATCTTAGTCTCACTATCTAACAAAAACATCACAATCCACAGATCTGTTCCCTCACTGTCTGTGTGCGGTCTTTAAGAGACCACTGTATAGGAAGGTGAAAGCATGTAGGAGTATAGCTATAAAACAGAAACACAAGGCAGACAGGTGAGAGACATTGAACGACAGAGGAGGACAGAAGATACTGACTCTGCAACCTTGTCATCTTACTTTGAGTGTACATCAAACTAGAGGGAGCAAGCTTCAGCTGGGGGAGAGGGAGCAGAGAGCGAGTGAGCGAGGGAGAGAGATAGGGCGAGATGGAGAGAGGGAGAGGGGAAGAGAGAGAGCAAACACAAGGCTTTACATACACATATCCACACAGAAGACCCTGAATTCCCAAAGCCTGAGAGAGACAGAGAAGCCACAGAGAAGCAAGGCCACTCTAGAGCAGGAAGGCAAAAGGTATGTCATGTCAGAAAATAAGACACACTGAAGAGGACAAATTTCACACCTGACACTATGAAGGATATTCTGTTTTTCACCTGTAGTTTATCACGCTCTTGTTCTCATCTGAGACTCATCTTATGCCCTTCGGTTTACAGGTGGACCGGCTCTTCCTTCTAGTTGAATGAAGGAAATGGGAACTGTGGATCAGGAAGTCCTGGTTTGAGTTTGGTTTCGGGTGACAAAGTTTGATGCAATATTATTACAGGTTTAGGCAGTGCAAGACTTTCACAGAGTGACAGCATGGAGAAACTCTCGGGCAAAGACAAAGAGTTGATCCGGGACAGCTGGGAAAGCCTTGGCAAGAACAAAGTCCCACACGGCATCGTCCTGTTTACCAGGTAGTGTAAAGCATGATTAATGTCCACATCTGGGAAATCATCATAGTCTGTTATACTCATTTTAATTGTTATTACTATCATGCATTTTTCATTTCAGGTACATTTTTAACCTGCTTGATTCTGTATGTACAGTTTAAGTAGAGTTCAACAGTACTGGATTGATCAGAATGGTATCTTATTGTGCATTTAAATAATAATTACCATCTAGACATAGAAATAAATAATATCAATGCTTTTTTAGACCTTAACCCATCTGAAGCAATCAATCACATCAAACACATCAAAATCAACATCATACTGTGCCTGCCTTGTGTTTATGCCTCAGTTCAGTCAGAGGCTTGACTTGTTGCTTGGCGACAGATGAAACCTATTTCTGAACCTAAACCTGGAGAACTCTATTTCAGTTTAAGATCGACTGTTTCAAAGCTGGAACGTATGTCCAGCTCTCAAGTCCTCATGTTTTGTAGGTTGTTTGAGCTGGATCCAAGTTTGCTGAACCTCTTTAAGTACAAAATTAAGTGTGGAGTCATTCCCGAGTGCCTCTCCAACCCTGAGTTTCTAGAACATGTCACTAAGGTGAGAACAATGTACTCTTGGTATTGTTTGCATGGAATTAAATCGTAAACTCAAGCATAATTTACTTGCTAAAAGTTGACTTGCTAATGCTCAAAAAATTAAACACTCATGATTAATGTCTGTCCAGGTCATGCTGGTGATCGATGCAGCTGTCAGTCATCTTGATGATTTGCATTCTTTGGAGGACTTTTTATTTAATTTAGGCAGAAAGCACCAAGCTATTGGTGTCAAAACCCAGTCTTTAGCTGTAAGTATTGCCTTGGTTAGAACATGTCTGTATTAGGATACAAATCCATAGGACAAGGCTGTTTTTAAGAAAAGATGACCCATCTTTTTGACCCAAGCCCTTTTTAATTACTTCATATTTATTTTAAAATATTCCCTAATTTTTGTGAGGAGTAGATAACATATTCTTGACGATTGGACCCAAAAATTTAAAACTTGTATTTGTCACTCCGTGATATTCTTTTTCACTGATCATTATTGCAGTCATTGTGAGCTTTAGCATATCTTAGCTTTTTGATTCTATTCCTCTTCTAAAAAGTGGCCTTCAAAAAGACCATTCATGATCAATCTTTGGATTGTAGAAGGGTCAACTTGGCGTCCTGTGGGAGTTCCCTGTTGCTGCTAATGCTAATTGCCACTATAGCCTATAAACCACTTTTTTAATGATATTTTTAATACAGTTTTGATACTGCACACATATTTTCTGCATTTACTGGTTGTATTCTAATAAAGAGTCTGAGAAACAATTAGAAACGGTCATTATACCATTGCTAAAACAATGATATAGCTAATCTAACAGTGGCCTGAGACATTTACACAGTACCACACTTTTAATTGAAATTTTAGGCCTTTAGCAAACACCCTCATTCAAAGCAATTTAAAAGCAATATACTTTTAAAACCTTTAAAAGTTAAGGCAGCTTAGGCAGCTTGAAATTGCTGGGACATGAACCCTTGATCTACTGCTTAGAGGGAACAGTACCATAAATGCTGCATAACTGCTGCACCACCACCTCTAATTCAAAGCTTACTGTCATTACTTGATGAAAGGCTGGGACAGGCAAGTCTTACCAAAGCTCTTTATATAAAGTTTTGCCTAATTTCACCATACAGCAGAAAGTCTGTACAAGCAGTTACTTGCAATTATCCTAAGGTTTTATGGCATCCATGTACAGATGTTAAAACAAATTCTGAGGCCTTTGGCTTATTCAATTACATTTTCCATCCATCAGGTGGTTGGGGAGGCCCTGCTCTACATGCTGCAGTGCAGTTTGGGAACAGGCTATACAGCTGCCATGCGCCAGGCCTGGCTCAACATGTACAACATCGTGGTGGCTGCCATGTCTCGAGGTTGGGCAAAAAACGGAGAACACAAGTCCAACAACTGAGCAGTGGGAGGACATGAAGTAAGATTTAATCTGAAGTTCAGCCAGAGAGGGTCTTTAGTGTTTTATGTGCTAACTGGCCAAACTCTAGCGTATGCCAGCTGATAGGTTTGTTATCAGTGGCAAGAGATGAAGAATGTAATGGGTGCAATAATTTGTAGGCTTGATGGCTTGAAATTTAGACAGCACTGCAAAGGATAGTGTGTGAAAAGTCTGATGCTTCATAACTGGAGCTTGCCTTGTATATAATGGCTCGATGTGTCTCCTATCTCTAATGGCTGTTGTGCTGTTCTTGATGTTTCTCACGTAGGTGTCATGAAACACATTTGACTATGCACCATCAGCCTGGAGGTGAAAAGGCTTGACTGTTTTGTTTAGACCTCAAAAATACTTTGAATTTGACAAAACTGAATAGTATACATAATTTCCCCATCAACTGAAGTAAAGGTTTCCAGAAAAGAAATACAATTTATAACGGCTATTATTGTACAGCTAAATAATTGCAACAACTAACTTTCACACCACTTATAAGACTGTTAGTTTCTCTGTGTTACACCTTCCATTCCACACAGTTAGTTTTACAAACTATCAATAGACTTGACCTGACTGTTACTATACATGAGAAGACTGTTATATCACGTTCTCAGTGATCTCCTCCAGTATTTACAGTGCAGTTAGATACAGTAACAACATTCTAAAATGAATTTTAACCATCACTGCTTTTGAAACAACATATGTGTTGTTGGATGATTCTGATGCTAAGTTTGCACACTGTGAAAGTCATACAAAATGTTGTACGGTAATGTATTTCTCTGCATAGATGTTTTCAAAGCGATGATTTTATTTAGCT
This sequence comes from Parotocinclus spilosoma, assembly GCA_033117975.1. Lineage (NCBI taxonomy): Eukaryota > Metazoa > Chordata > Actinopteri > Siluriformes > Loricariidae > Parotocinclus > Parotocinclus spilosoma. The sequence continues at coordinate 3,834 of JAVSBV010140195.1, read as the reverse complement.
GCTGTGATTACAGTTTAAAAGTCTTTCAGTAGTACTGCAAATGTTTTCTGTTCTCTTTGAAAAATACTGTCACATTTAAGCTGATAATTCCAATGCCACGTGACATATTCTAGACATATTATATAGACCAGCAAGTGTTATTGCGCACAGGTTTACTTTCAAGTTACTGGTCTGTCTTGTGAGTTTTTATCTTAGTGTCAAACTAACTACTATATTTACAAAATATCTGATTATTACTTGGTATATTGTTACTACTTGGTGGTGCTGTATTACATTTTGTGTAAACACGTTATCCTTTCTTAAAACTCGATTGGATGTTCAGCAACACCTGTGATGTCACTGATTTTCTTGAGCGTATTTAACTGACATTGTTAAAACCTTGAGCAATCGTTATGTTAACGTGTAAATATTTCCATAGCACAACAAACAATCTTGTTATGGTTCATATGTGTCTATAAGTGCTGCGTAGGTGCCGTTGATTCAGTAATATTCTTTATTCTCTTTGTATTCTGTATCTTAAGTGGATGTCTACCTCACTTATTTAGCTGCTAAGGAACAGCGATGACATGACCTGAGTCCTCAACCAAAACACTAAAGCTTCACCAACATTATACATATTTCCTTGAATAGGTTATAACTTGAACATTGGGTTCCGTCAAGCTTTTCTGTCAGAATGTGTTTGGAGCTCCTGTGTTCAAATGACATAAATAAAGAGTGCTGTCTGTGTTATTTTGCTCAACATGCAGCATTTGTTTTACCCTGTCTCCCTCTCTTTCTGTAGGATTATGTAACTGTTCACGGCTCACTGTCCCTTGGGGAATAAAGGGATTTTACTTTGAGATTTAACCCATAACATTTCTGCATGGATCTAAACATTAAGGGATATAATAATACTAATAATTAGCTCGGTCTTCATTCCTACCAAGCCAAAGCTATTCCTACAGTAGCAGTGATATGTTTTGAATATTTGACTTGCTAAATCAGATCACTAGGTTCAGTTTTGCTCTATTATGGTAAATGTGACTGTCAGGTCTAGATACAACCCACACAGACTCGGATCTGCCGCCTACACATACCACAGCTTGTCTCATATCAATCTCAGTCCTCCCACCGCCACCCTGAAAAAACACCTAGAATTCCATAAGATCTAACCTTTTCCTAGCACTGCAGACCTGTGCATTTGGACGCAGGTATACCCTGCAAGCCACTCTAAACACCTTCTTTTCTACAGACTTTCATTTTGATATAATAATAAAACACCTGTGCCTGAGCACAAACCAGAAATGCTTGGGCTATATCTGTTAGGTAACAGTACAATTTATAATAAAGTACAACAAAACAGACTGGAGACTATTATTGTTAGCAAGTCTGCTGCATGTTTTGGAAGCAGGGCACTGGCAATTACCATAGCAACCACTGCAATTCCAAGTACACAAGAGTCTGAAGTGGGGTTTTTGTATCTGGAGACTGATATGCACTATTAGAATCTGAAGAGTGTCTGTGAAGAGCATGCTGGGATGAGAGGTCTGAAGTGAATCTGAAGAATTATCAGATCTGTTCCTTCCTAAATAGTGGCACTCTGGGTTATTGAAAGTTTAGAAGGAATGTCGCTCTTACAGTAAGAGTTAGATATACTTTACCAAGTATGGTCAAAACATAAGAGTTAGTTGAGACACACTTAAAAGTAGCTAGCAAACTCATGTAATTCTCACTTATGCTAGTCTAATATATGTGCATTCAGTCACCCGCAGGGTTGGGCACGTCTTCATGGCATGGTATATGTACATCACGCTATCAACACCTTGATAGCGAAAAGGAGCTGCTGACACTTTATAGTACATGTTGGTCCATGCTGTTAATGATTTCTCTCTCTAATGAGAGTGTCCGTCTGTGATACAGCCTCTGCCAAAGCCTCAATATCTGCAGTCAACATCACGCTACTTTTTTTTCTCCATAGACACTGCCACCATTACTGTAACTATGATGTGGTCCTTACTTAAAAATTTTGGAAACTGTGCTATTTACCAGAGGATCCAACCAATGTTGGGTCCTTGACAAGGCCCTTAACTCACCAACGTGTATGTTCTAGGACTTTATAGTTGCATGCCGACATGCATTAGTTGTAAGCTGTGATAGCCTAGTAGTTAAGGTACTGGACTATGGACCAGAAGGTCCAGGGTTCAAATTTCACCTCTGCCACAGTTGGGCCCCTGAACAAGGCCCTTAACCCACAATTGCTTGGATTGTAAAACTGTATGAATTGTAAGTCGCTCTGGATAAGGGTGTCTGCTAAATGCTGTAAAGATGTAAATGTAAAAAAATGTAAGCTGCTCTGGATAAAGGTTCCTACTAAATGCTAAAACTATAAAAATATGAATTATAAATATAAAAAATAAATATAAAATATAATGGATCTTGTTAAGGGTTCGAAATACGAAAAACGACATCATGACAGATGCTCCGGCTATGTGTTAATAAGACGTGGTCATCCCTAATAAGAATTACATGTTCTTGTCATATCATGGTGGAGAATATCAAATTCTCATGATTTAACAGATCCTAATACAGTATTATGTCATTTAATTTGGCTAGACAGATAAGAAACAAGAAATCAACCAGTATATGGTCGTGGGGAGTGACAAATTTTATCTTTATACACTGAGAGAATTATTTACACTGCCACTAGTTATGATCAATAAGAAAATATATAACATTCCCCAGCTGTTGTTGCCTTGCTGTGATCCATCTGTTTTAGTTACTGGACCAGGTTATTAACTGTTGCAACCCAGCTGACAGGATTTCTATTCCTTTTGTTAAACAGAAAACATTAAGTCTTGCAGATTATACAAATACAGTGGTACCTCTGTTCTTGTTTTTCATCTTGGATTCAACTCTTTGTTCAATTTGAATTGAGTTATCTTTGCATTTTAAGGATTAAAAAGTCATCTTGGTTCTTGTCAGTTCTCAGCACAGTTGCTTTAACTTCTATGAGTCAAGTAGTGCGACTCAGCGTAAACATTGAATCATGATTTAATTCACAGTGAATCAATTATTCTGATTCACAATAGCTTTCACTTAATGCATATCTCTGTTGTGTTTCTTGTTTTTTTTCTATTTTTTTTTACATCTACAGTACAGTATACTTAGTGCATATAATTCCCCATGGATTCCAAAAAGGTTGGGAATGATACTTTAGCACAGCTCCTGGGCTTTCAGGCTTAACTAGCTGAGCAGCAGCACTGAGTTTGCCAATAGAGCAAATGTTTTGCTTTTACTTTTCGCTTTCAATTCATTATTTATAAAATTGTATGAGATTTAATCACTTTATTAAAAAATAAGATTTGTATTAATGTCTTGCCAACTGTAGGTTAATTTGTTTTAAACAAGTAAGCAGGCTCTTCAGTGATACAGCATATATGAATCTTGTTGAAGTCCTCAGTTCATGAATCATTCAGTTTATGATGGATACACACACACACACACACACACACACACACACACACACACACACACACACACACACACACACACATACATATACAGTGCATCCGGAAAGTATTCACAGCGCTTCACTTTTTCCACATTTTGTTACAATGCAGCTTTATTCCAAATTGTATTAAATTAATCTTATTCCTCAAAATTCTACACAAGATACCCCATTATGACCATGTGGAAAAAAGTTTTCTTGAGAGTTCTGAAAATGTAATAAAAATAAAAAACTAAGAAATCACATTTACGTAACTATTTACAGCCTTCACCATGAAGCTCAAAATTGAGCTCAGGTGCATCCTGTTTCCACTGATCATCCTTGAGATGTTTCTACAGCTTAAATGG
>JAVSBV010140180.1:0-16381 GCA_033117975.1 Parotocinclus spilosoma | reverse complement strand
ACACACACACACACACACACACACACACACACACACACACACACACACACACACACACACACACACACACACAGCCACTGAAGGCCAGCACTTATAAAGTCTTCAATCATCCAAGCTATTAGCCTAGTTACAGAAAACAGCGTGGCCTCATCCTGAAACAGAACTACACTGCCCTAGATCTGACAATCGCACACAGGAGAGTGAGAGACGAGAGAACAAAAGAAATACCAAGAAGCACACGGACGCTGGGGCTGGGAGAAGGTGAGGTGCAGAAGGTTAAGAACAAACGCAGAATAAAGATAAAAAAAAGTAAGGAAAAAAAAAAAAAACAACAGATGACACCCAGCACGTTACAAAATCTGTTTAAGGTGAAGTATAGAAAAAACAATATTTCAATAAGGTTTCAGTGTGTAATAATTGTTCTCCATAACCATGGTGAATAGAGCTGACAATAAGAGAACTGTCAAGCAGTCATTGTGGGGGAGAGAGGAGCAACAAATACTGTGAGGAAATCATACAAACATGCCGTACAAGAATGTAAATACTTATTATAAGCTCCATTTTCTTCCTCTCTGTTTACATACACTGTGGATTTTTGTAAGCTGCGAGTCAGGGGGCAGGTAGGACTAAACTGATTTGCAGTCTGCGAATTGTGAATTCAATCAAAAGGATTATGCGATAATGATAATAATTGAGAATGATAAGAAGAATTGTGTGAACAATAATTGGGGGACTGTGGTGGCCTTGTGGTTAAGATACTGTAATATGGAATAGAATAGGGGTGGGGGAAAATTCGATTTTTAGATGCATCGCGATTCGGACGGTAACGATTCTAAATCGAACAACAAATGTCAATAATTGATAATCGAACACACTTGCATTTGAACATGTAGACCAGCTTCTGTTCTTACACAAAAACTTAAACATCAACAGCATCACTAACTGAGATCATTTGCACTGTCACTCGGTATTATTTCATTTCATTTATTTACAAAAAGTAATTCAGCATTTTGACTTTTCTTTCTGCAGATGGTAATTTGTTTTTCTACGTCATTTTATTTATTTGTTTGGTTCTATGCTCAGAAATGTTGACCTCATTTATATAAAAGGGCAGATATTTATTTGATTATTTATTTATATGGTTTTTGGAATATGCTAAATTGCTTCCATTTGTTTTGTTAATAAAAAACATTGGGATAAATTAATTCTGGATTTGTTTTAAGTAGTCACACGGTAAAGAAAAAAACTAATCAAGATGCTTCGATAATCGTTGCCTCTAAATTATAACCGAATGAAATCGTAAGGTGCCTAGAGATTCCCACCCCTAGAATAGAAAAACTAGCCTTCAAATCCAGCCTGGCCCAAGATGCCACTGTTGGATCCTGGAGCAAGACCCTTAACCCAGGCATTAAAAGTGCTCTTATTTATTGCTTCATATTCATGTTTGTAATCAAATATCCCTTCATTTTTGGGAGCAGAGTAAATATGAACTGGTTGTGTTAAGCCTGTGTGCATTTCCTCACTAATTCGTTTGCAATGCAATAGACAGTGACTTTTTGCAAGGATTTTGCTTTAGTCATCCATTTTAAATGATACAGAGGTGACGACATCTGCTGATTTTAGTTCCAAAATACAAAATTACACAGGTTGGGAAATGACCTTTATCACTCTCATTCAAAATACTGAATTTTTACATCGATGGATTTTACTGTTAGTTAGTTAGTTAGTGTGGGCAAAAGTTGCAAAATATGAACGTCTACCTGTATTACTAAACATGCCGACAATAGCCCCATGACAGACATTACAGGAACTGCAAACATATTGTAGCTGAACATAAGCTGTTGCAACTGATTCAATGTTTTTCCGCACTTGCATTCATTTTGAGGATCATGTAAGACCACGAATTCCTGAAAACTGAAAAACAAAATAAAAAAGGGCAGATTTCCAGGACGCCACTATAGTCAGCCGGCTACAGTACTACTTACATCAAGATTAAGGTTATTCCAAATTTGGGAGTTTTCCATAAATGTTATTTATCATTTTATGATAATTATATTGTCATTTTAGTAGATAAATGTAACCCTAGCTACTTGAAACTAATACGGGCTGCTGCTGTGCAGTAATGCATCAACAGTTAATGCAACAAAAGGTCACACTGTGATGGATTTCTTGATCTTATGTGAGCAAGGCAGAAATCATTCTCTTTTCATCCTCACTTTCTACTAAGTTACTACTACTACTTTTCTAAAGGGTTTTATGTAAAATCGTCTAAATGATGATCAAGTTTGAGGGTCATTTGAGATACAATAGGTAGCAAAATAACCTCAAAATCAGCTCCAAGTCAACTTTTACCTCATTACACTCTTCAGACTCAAATAGCAAATTTTGTGGCACAAATTTGTAGAAACTGACAGCACTATTTTTTTTTATTTTAATTGGAATCACTAATAAAGATTTGAAACAGTGATTTGGAATCATTCTAGACACCAATCCATGAGGAATTGACATTAATTTGAGCGGTGTTTCACATTTTCCAACGCAGAATTGATTTCAAATTTGTTAAGTCACACAGCCGGACACACGTGCTAAAGTCTTCGACCAATATTACATTAGATATACCATCCTTTCAGCAATAGTGTAATGACCATATATAATTATTTTCAGTCCCTTTATTCGAATGCAACCAGAAAATTTGGGAAATGTAAAGGCAGAACCAAAGTACTACTGTGGAGGAAAAAAAACAACTTTATTGTGACCTCTTTCCACTTCAGGAAGGGCAACAGAGTGAAAAGTATAAGATGTGCTAAAGATCACAAAGATGACGATGTAGACCAGGGAACAGTTTGTTTGTTTGGATTATTTAACATTTCTATCGGCATTGCAGGACATTACAATGACACATTCCAGGCTATCAAGACTATTCAAATATATATAATCAAGTTAATGGCAATTTAAAGTAATTAATAAACAAGCATGTCTTTGGCCTGTGGGAGGAAACCATTGCATCCAGAGTAAACCCACGCAGACACATGAAGGACATGCAGAATCTATACAGAAAGGACCCAGGCTGCTCCACCCTGGAATTGAACTCTAGACCTTCTTGCTGTGAGGCGGCAGTGTTACCCACCAAGCCTCGACATCAGTGGAAAACAGTATTGTGGAGTAACGAATCCAAATAAAAAAATTCTGGGTCCAATCCTGGACAGTTTGTATTTATATATGTGCTCATCATACCATTGCTAAAACAACAAATCTAACAGTGACCTAAGACTATTGCACAGTTAATAACACACCCAACCACAGGCATAAACGGCATGGTGACTGGAAATTACTCATCAGTCATCTGCTCATTTCACACTTTCTGGTGTAAGAACTTTCCCACATAGTTGAATCTGGGGACAATGAACTAATTTTGTTTTGAAAGACATGCCCCAAAGTGCTTAGATGCCATCTTTTCGTTTTTTTTTGTTCCACATGACAAACTTGTGATATATTTACAGCTTAAGGTTCTTATCCAGAGTATCTATGTTTGGGATAAACTGAGTCAACTGTGTTGGACTGAATTGGACTTACTGATCCCTAAAGTGTAATTATCTACAGAGAACAGCTAACTGATTGTGACCTTCACTTGGTTTGTATTGTATCATCAGTCATTTACGCTAACAATAAAAACAAATTTGAGCCTCTATTCCCTTTTAAAGCAGTGGTGCTTAAAGGTTTGTCAAACCTTTCACAGTTTTTAAAGCACTGTATAAATAAGACCAAAACACTGTCTCAAAAGCCCTTGAAGTAGATAAAGAATCCAGTTAAACAAATGAAAAAAAAAACACACACTAAAATATCATAAATATAATTAACTTGGAGAACTAATCCAATTCTTTTTTTAAAAGGACATGAACCCCAAGGATCAGCAGTTAAAAGCATATAAGCATATGAAGGTGAAACTATAGTCAGGTGTTTTCAATCAAATGAATAACAATCAGGTCTGAGTGGGCAACCTGCTGCATACAAAGAATAGAGATCTACTGTATTACAAACGATCTTCAAAACATATTTGTATAAGTATAGAAAACTCTTAATGATGACCACCTTTAAAGAGTCTGCACTTCACCAATTCACAGTTAGACAGAGTGTGTACACTCGAAAGAAATGCAAGACTTTTGTTATCCTCCTCACACGTGATTGATCAACAAAGATCAACAAAGTCCAAGAGCAAGTGCTGTGTAAGTCCATTATGAAGAAACTCACGGTGACTTCTTAGCAACTAAAGGCCAAAGCTACACATATTTTTGCCACTTACAGATATGGAATATTGTATCATTTTTCTCATAAATAAACGACTAAGTACAACATCTTTGTCTAGTTTAATTTGACGGTCTTTTTTGTCATCTAGTTTTAGGAAAATCTGACGTTATTCTAGGTTATACAGAAAAGCAAAATAGACACTTCTGTTTTTTAGGACACGCATGTTAAAGACAAACCTGCACACAATATCACAACAATGCAATATTTTAAGTAAAAGGTGGCTCTACAATGTACTGTTGCCTTTTTTCTAGTTATAAGCAAACTACCTAGTTAAAGCAGTATGTGTGAGAGTATCTGGAAAAGCTATAGAGTTCACAAAAATGAGAATTATGAAATATTCCCATACTTTGTGAGCAGCGAAATTGGAAAATGGATTGATTTATGGCTACAAGACAAATATGTGGCTATTACAAATGGTCAAGTTGAGTTAGTCACACCCAAAAATCTCCATTACTACATTTGTACCAAGAGAAGATGAAATGTTGAATTTTTCTGTATGAAACTGCAACATTATTTGTTTTTCTGTCACGGTTCTGTGCTTGTTGTAATTTTTCACAAGTTTAGTAATGTGTCATTAAAACAGCCATGGCATACAAGGTAATAGAATCATAACTACTAAGTTTGGAATAGATCCAGTTTCTTCATCATGTACTAATAAAACTGCACTCATTATTATGTTTGCAACAGTTTCCCAGCCTTTTCGGTTAGTTAAATTATTCAAAACGGTTGAAAAGGCTACAGTTGTTGCATTTAAACAATATTTGTGGCACTTGATGAAGCCCTTGTAGTTTCCATAAAGTTTTTATATAAACCTCTCATTTGCTGGCATGCTCTACTTCACTACTGATTCAGGCAAATTCTGGAATGCTTGAGTGATTTGGCTGGTACGTGTACTAAATCACAAACTGAGTTGCAATGTGATGTCCAGAGGTTCCTTCAAAGATCTAGTGAGATACAGTGGATGTATTTCAGCTACCATAAAGCATGGAGGTGTCATAGTGTGCAAAGCCTTTTCAGTTGTTGGTACTGGTGATCTGTGAAAACAATGCTTTGGACTACTGGGAAAAATTGCAAATGGCTTGCTACAACTGAAATGTTATTTTGTAAAAGGAAAGGTCACATTTTTTCAATAAGTCAAGGCTGCTGCTCACTGTGAAGACCACTAAGAAGTCCTGAGAGAGCAATTCCATCAGGCTCTTGGTCTGGTCAGGATTCAGATATGAGCCCTTGAGAGAATATTTTGTGTCAAGCCATTACCATTAAATAAAAGTCTAAAAGTCTTTCTGTAAATCAAACTGTCTGAAAGTTTACCCCCAAGAAATAAGCATTCAAGGAAATCACAGGGCAATTCCACAACAAGCTAAATAATCAATTTTTTTTGTAATTCATACTGATCACTTATTTGGCGATGAGACCATTAAAATCTTAACATTTTGTAATTTTAGGGTTTGGTAAATTTCATTTTCACCTAGGAGTATGATTAACTTTGAATCGCTTAGTTGGGTACTGGTGAAAATACAAATGATGCAGAATTATTGCATATGATTCATTGGTTAAATTTGTAATGTAAGATTATGGTTATAAAGGTTACCTGTTTATTAGATTGAGTAATAGTTTGAATAAACAGTTACTCAAATCTAAAAATTACAACAAAAAATATTTAAAGGAAATTATATTTAAATATATAATAATATTAATAATATACATATAAATAAACACCATATCAGACAAAGCTGGAAAGATATGGAAAATGCTAATTAAAATAAAATGTTTTCTCTTCCTACGTTTGAGTCTTTTGTGGACACTGCTATTGAACCAAATCATGATTATAATCATAAATTTAGGTCTATACCCCCATAATTACCTCCACATCACTATCCATACGTTGCCCCTCTTCCAACTTTTTTGGGCATGTGCTGCAGGTCTTAAATTCAGGATTGGAATGTTATTAACAAATAAAACTAAATTAATCAGACAAAGCATTAAATATCCTGGATCCATACTGTCTGCAGTGAAAAAGAAATTAAAATACATAAGTAGCACTGCGTTTTGTTCTTATATTTGCATTTTCCATAACATCCCACGTTTCTGAATTCTAACAATAACGTCTATACTGCTAAAAGAATTAGGGCATACTTTAAAATAACATATCTCAATTAAATACCCCCTAATTTTTATGAGCAGTGTAATAAAATATATACTTAAAATGTAATACAATATTATGAAAACAGGAAATAAAGAATAAATTGAAACACAAGACAACAGTATATCTGATGGACAAAACAGCAACTATAACATACAATAAGTATAATTAATGAGAATAATTAATAAATATAATATTGACCTAAGCAATCTATAAGAGCCAGTCATTAGGATTTTTTAAAATGTGATTGCCATTTGTTACTGTGTCAGACTAATTGGCATAAAACTGCGAAATTATATTCAAGCTTGAGAATGCAGAATAAGTCAAGCAGGTCAAAACCATGACCACATTTGATAGTATGTTCAACTCTTATTTTATGTTGGGTTGTTGCATTTATTCCAGAACAGAAGTTTTTGAGTTCTAACGTCATTCTCGTTGTTCTTAATCCTTAGTCACAAAGTTACAGATGTGTTGGGCACAAATACCAATTACGCACTCAAGAGAGTATGTGTGGGGGTATGAAAGAGTTGGGATTACAGTGCTGTTTGCTCTGCGGGTGAACGACTGATTTTAATCATCCCACACAACATTCCCTCCTAAACCTGCAGCATCCCCTCTGAGTGTTCTCATCTCTCCCCATCAACACAGATAAACTGGAGTTTATGCACACACTGAATCGACAGACATAGATAATACACCGTGTTTACACAGTGACAGTCTGTGAAAAACAGAATCGATTTACCCAGACACAAATACATGGCTGAACATTAACCAGTACAGACCATTCAAACATCCCCACAGGGATCATGATTGTTCTTTCTGATACATTTAGATTGTGACACACCAGGAGACAGACAAACACGTCACGGCTAAGAATGTATCCGTGTAGGAACAACGGATGATAAGTGGGACTGGTCAAAGGACCACAAGCCAGGCAGGGCTGCTAGAGCTGTCCCCAATGGTTCGGCTGTAAAAGTGGGAGGCCACACAAGCTTGCAAAACAGGAAAAATCAGTTATGAAGCAGTTATGAAAACCTGTCCTCGGTAGTAGCACTCTATAAACTTTCAGTAACAAATTTGGTATAAATACCACCACATGTGTTTACACACATTTAATAATAAGATAACCAGATTTTGTCATTAACGACTTTATGTGCACTTTAGTAATCAGATAACGGGACAGTTTCAGTTTAACAAGATTCAAGCAATACTTGGAACTACAACAAAAAATATGCTGTGTTTCAGAGTCTCCACAAAAGTATTTGGTAGCTGCTTCATGGATGTTGCATTTAATTCAACGTTGCCAGATTCCAAGAGAAAGAAGTAACCAGGTCTATGGAAACAAATCCAAAAGAAGAGAGGTTCTTAGACTAATCAGACCTGGCAAACATTTCATTCTAGCAACCAGCTAAACTCCAGCCCTCTTTACGTCTGGAAAATCAGAATATTCTGTTTACATGGCCAATTGAATAATCAGATAACTGATTATAAACCAGATTTGTGCACGTAAACACACTCAATGTAAATACAATCAAATTCTTAATCTTCCCTGAGTATATACTGCATTTCAGAGTCACCAAAAAGTGCTTGATAGCCATTTCGCTTGCTTTAATTCTGTGCCACGTTTAATTCTGAATATGCCATATCCTGGATAAAAAAGTCCACAGTCAATGAGAAAGAAACCGAAATAAGTCCTTTCCAAAAATTCTGAAAACCATGTTGGTTGAGCTTGCAAAACAAATGTGCAGACTGAGAAAACCAACTGAGATCAGATAACTGCTATACATGCTGTGAGAAATCCGATCACTTGGTTAAAATCCTGCCCTCTAACAGATTTCTAGAGCAGCTTTCAAAGTAAACTGTATACATGAATAATCAGATAACTGCAAAAGTCTGTCTATGATCTGCTTACTAAATGCATATACACACATATAACACATTAACAAATGGGTTTGGGCAAGATATTCCAATGTCATGAGTTCACAATTTTGTACAAACAGTGCACTTCTTACTGAGCACATGATTAAGTGTAGGCATAACAAAGCCAACTAGCAAAAAAAAACTGGAAATACCCCACAGAGACCATCATAAAACACTGTGTGCACTAGGATTGCTCTTATAAACAAATTGGCTTGATTTAATTTAATAGTTCAGAAAATCAAATCAAAGAAAAGCTGCAAGTACAGACTGGAGGGGACAGTGGAAAAACAATAAGAGATTGAACAGAATTTATTTAGTTAGCCTGCCTTACGGTCTGACACACACACACACACACACACACACACACACACACACACACACACACACACACACACACACACACACACACACACACGCTTAATATGACTTCCATATAAACCTATTCTCAAAGGGTTACCCTTGAGTACATGCTAATCTGGCTCCAACTTGAATACTAAATCTACACACACACTTGCACACTTAAAGGAAAGTCAGTGGAGTGAGACACTTGGCTGAAAGAGCATGCCCCTATATTTATACCCAGACACCAGTCAGCACTACAACAAATTATGACAAACGCTTCCAGATGTGTGTGTGAGTGTAGGTGTTGACAAAAATCCGTGAGAAACAAGGAATACTATAATGGGAACCCCTCAAACACACGCCTACTCATAGAAACAGTAACTTTTGGCAAAATCACAGGCAGTGGGAATGCTGGGTTCAGAAGCTCAACTGGAAAAAAACAAAACATAAAACGATTAAGAGCCATAAAAACTATATGTTTACATCCAGTCAGATCACAGAGCGAAAACACAACCCAGTTTAGAAAAAGTGGTACCAAGTCACAGTTTAGAGATAAATATAGAAAACAGATGTGGAAGGGAAGTGAGGTTAAAAAAAGAGGACTTTCCCTTTCACTGTGGGAACACTGCAAATCTTCCCAGCACTATGAAATATTAAAGGTAGAGCAACAATATTAACTATACTGCACTGGGGTCATTTCAAAACTGAAAAATTAATACTGTATTTGTAGGTACTGTATGTGTTTGAGTGATATAGGTCATTTTTGCTTTATTCTATAAATTACTGAGATTTTCTAAATAAAAGTATTTATTTGTAGCAGCGACGAGATAATTTATTTCCCGTAAATGACAACTGGTCAAAATAAAAATGCTGCCGTCTTCTAAGGCCTCAATAATACAAGTAATAAAAAAATAAATAAAAAAAAAATGTATATTCATTACCAACAAAAAATATGTTTTTAACTTAGATAAATAGATTCAAGTGTAGAGAGATTAAAGTGTAGATTCAAAAATAATTTTTCCTCAATACATAAGGTATTTAAACAAACTAAATCCAAATGTCTTAACAGGGGGCATTCAATGCATGTACAGTCAAATCCCATTACCTAAACTATATATATTCCAGCTGTAATGTATGGGATATTTTAAACCCTAACCTAGAGTACAGGTGCTATTTTACCATAACAAACTGCCAAATAATGGAAGTCCATTCACCTCAACTTCTTATGCCGTTATAGTTAGTGCTGCTGGAGTCTCATGCTGCACCTGGCATTAGTGATTGTTAATCACTGATTGTTGTTGTTAACCAATAAGTAACTACATTTTCTCTTTTTTTTTTTTACCGAACTGATGTTCTGGTACCAGTTCCAGCACCACACACTTAGATGGTTTTCATCAACAGACACCCAGTCCCACCAGAGTGCCGTAACTCCCTCCATCATTTAGTTATTAGGAGACGTTGTGCCTCCAATAACTTACCGCTGATGACTCATTATCCTAAATCCATTTAATCACTGAATTAAAATTTCACTATACATTAAAACATTACTATTTACCTAATTTGACTATTATTATAACTTAATTATTGCAATTAACATCTAGACCATCCAAGGAGAATGGGCCCCTTTTTGAGTCTTGGTCCTCCCAAGGTTTCTTCCTTCTACATTTAGAGAGTTGTTCCTTGGGATTGGCCTTTTAAGATAATATAACATTGTAAAGCTGCTTTGAGACAATGCACCACTGTAAAAAGCGCTATATAAATAAATTTGACCTTGACTTTAGGCACTATAGTAAAGATGCATTAGTCAATTGGACGGAGACCAATATTTCAGTCACTTTCTTGTATCTCGGATTTTTCCTTAATAAATAAGATTTGTTATTTGTAAACACCAAATCAGTTGCTTATTAAGTAGAATAAGAATAATGTCTGTGTTGGAATTTATCAAACAATGCCATTGAAGAAATAGATATGTCGATATGTTTATATCGAAGAACATTTGTAGCTGTATTTACTACTTATGAAAACTACTTATGGCATGACACCATCTCTAACACATTTTATTATCGTTATAAAAATGTAACAATTTTAGCTCTTCTTGTTACTAAGCTTGTAAGACCAGAATGTATGCTCATCAGAAGAAATCAGCAGGATTTCAGAATTGATTCAAAATCTACCACAATAAACACTATTTTATATGTATTACATGTACATTAGCACATACTGTAAGTCAAGAGCTAGTAGGCTGCTCAATTGCCTGTTGAAAAGAATCCTCTATTGGATGGATCTGTCGTTGAATTTAGGATTAAAATCCACACAATTAAGTTACAGTTCCTGTTCATTAGGTTGTACTTGTACAGTGCCAGAACACGGGTGCCCCCTCCCTGCTCCCCCATCGGTCTGCACTCAAACTGCACCTAACAAATTGGTCCGTACCACTTTTTGTGGTGGAGTTAAGAATGCACCCTAGAAAGGACTTCATGGTTGTATTTACTATGTGGCTTTTGTAGACGCTGACACATGGCTCTGTCATATGCCTCATGGATTACCTGATTACGCAACCCGGTGACTTTCAGCTTCTCTGGCTGCACATATACGAAGATTATCTATGAATTCAACTGATGTTACGAGTCGAGCGATCATAATAGGCAAACAAACCAAACTTTGGGGGTTCAAAATTAATCTGCACAGATCACCTAGTGAGTACACCCTCATATTATACCCAGTCAGCTAAAAATCTATTTACTTACTGCCCTAGCTGTACTTAGCGGTATTTAGAATTTAGAAAAGACTTATTTAATGATAGCTGTATTACCCTGAGCAGGGTGGCATTGAGGAACTCTTACTAATGAATCCATCATCTTTCTTTCTCAGCATTTATCCCACGTTGAAGCAGGACGTGCTATCCATGTCGATGCAACCATAACAAATTACATCCGGAGTTTTACAGCACCAGACATCGACCCCCCCCGCCCAGACGCAAACAACACACGAGCAGAGAGGTAAACATGCAAACAATTTACACCACGACGTCCCACTAACGAATCGATAATTAGTGAGATAAGGCTGAACATGATGACTTTAGCACTCGCTGCTTCAGTGGCCTGGCTCTGAGAAAGATCTGCCCCGAGTGTTTGGGACAGGTCGGCTCCACTGACTGATGTAGTAATAATGCCATTCGGGTAAAAGTCCATGTATCTGTTATTGCTCCATCTCCCCGTTCTAAACACATTGCTAGAGCAATGGTACAGGAGGTGCTAGCAGTAAAGGATGTTTTTCACAATACTTCATGGATATGAGAACAAAGTGAGGTCACTTTTCATTGTGACATCCAGAGAAATAAAATGTGCTGGAGCCAGATTAAACAAACGTGATGCAACGGTTCTTGAGCCACAGGGCCATAGCTGTATTTAATTAAGGCCAAAGATTATACTGTCGTCAGTACAAGCACCGTTTTGCAACTGCTAGATCTTTACACAAACTAAAACCAAATGCTTTGACTGGGGGACATTCAATCCTCCTATAGTCAAATCCCATTATCTGAACTCGGGCGATACATATTCCAGCTGTAATGTATGGGATATTTTAATCCCCTAACCTGCTATCCCACTATAATAAATCAGTAAAATAGCAGAAGTACATTCTTCTCAACTGTATGTACGAGGGTCGTTCAATAAGTAATGCCCCACGTCCTTTTAGGTGCATTTGAACAATATCGGCAGATCACAGAGTCGTAGTAAAGCGTCACAATGGCGTCTACATACGCCTCTCGTTACAGCATCGTGCTGTTATTGCAGTTGCAAGCAGTACTGGCGGGCAATGGGTAAAGAAAATCAAAGCATCAGGAAATGCAGAAACAGAGCTCCATGATCAGCTAGGCTCAGGACGTCCTGTCACAGCCCCGGCTCCAGACATTCCCGTCAGAGAATACATGCTTTCACAACGTTGGCCTAAGGCCGTAGAACGCGATGGAGACTTTGTAGAAAAATTGGACATGTACAATAAATGTTGATTTATATTGTCACCAAATTCTGACTCTTAAGAATAAATATGTTCTGAGAAAAGAAATGGGGAGGGGATTACTTACTGAATGACCCTCGTACATTCTCCACTTTCCAAACCATCATTTTAGCGATAAACCCAAACTTTTGTTTTACTCCCAAATTGATGATAAATTTATGTTTTTTTTATATTAGCGCTAAAATGATTGGTTTATGATTTGATCTAAATTGTTATATTTAGAGCTAAAAGGAACATGCTGTGAGACAGTAGAGAACGCTTCCCAAACGTGCAATTTCATGTAATTGAAACCCTGTGACCTTAGCGAGGTGAAATCCTGCAAAATTGGCGGCTAACAGACAGCAGAAACGGTAACTGCCACTAATATTATGCTGACAACATTTTAGGAGGGTTTTAAATATACAGGATTGAGGTAGGAGTTGCCATGTAAAAAAATAAACTACTGATGCTCGACTATATTTATGAAAGAGCATAGACAGTATATACAAAAGACAAAGCTAAAGATTTAAAAGCACTATTTTTAATTGCGGTTAAAATCTGACATTATTTTAAAGGTGTGATACGATTCCATTTACGGTACTGAGCTCACAATTTCTGTAGTGTGAACGATGCCAAACAAACAAACAAAAACAATGTATTGTACAAATGTGTTTAGGTAAATGGACTGTGTAGGAGTAAAAAACAGACATTTGTTATAAAGTTTAAATAAGAAAAAAAATAATAAAATAAATACGATTTATCCAATAACAACTAACATTCTCAAATTTAAAAAGTCTCAAGCTCTCTAGTCTTGTTCTTATGTTCTATACTTCACATCAACACAGTGTACAAAACAGTGTGCAAAACAAAAACCGGATGAGCAAAGACTGACAGCAAATAATCTACCTACACAACTACCATATAAATATCAATAGCAACAAGAAGTTCAGGCTAACAAACAACATGGTGCATTTTACAGCCAAACTAATGTTTATTGAAATGATTAGGAATAATTTATTTGATTAATTGCAATTATCTGTAGTATGACAAGTAATTTTTAGGGCTGCGAATTAAACAAATACTTTATGCAATAAAGTTATTTCCAATATATTTTCTAAAGCTGCACTTTCACCAAGAAAAAAAAGCCATTTTTTGTACAATACACATTTTTCTGACTAATAATGAATGGTTTGCATCATTTTTTCAGATAATCTCCATACTGAACATTGTAAAATGATTGTTTGTTTGATTTATTTAATCAGCGGCAATGACCATTTCAGCGACACACAAGGTTACATCGAGACTACTCATACACATTTAGAGCATGTAATTAACCTAATACATGTCGTAGGAGAGGAAACCAGAGGGACATGAAGAGGACATGCAGACTCTACACAGAATCCCAGACCACTTCACCCTGGGACTGAACCAAGTACCTTCGACATCGGTGCTGCCCACTGAGCCACCATGCTGCCTTGAACAACGTCCAAAGATGGCACTTTATACACTATAAACACTTTTGGTATGCAATGTAAACACTGACTTATTTTTCTAGAATATAAGATACTGGACTACAGTGATGCAAAGCTGTCACTGCTGGGCCTGTGAGCAAGACCTTTAACGATCAAGTGCTTGGATTGCGTTTTGTAAGACTGTAGTGGTTTTTAAGCTGTTTTGGTATGGGTGGTAGCTAAATATTAAAAGTGGTGCAGGGGACAACGGAAAATAAGGCAGGCTTAAGGTCCTAGAACTGCCAAGCTGTCACTATTGCACCCCAGAGCAAGGCCCTTAATTCTCTCTGAATTGAAGCATCAGCTACATTCTAATATATAGTTTGTCCAAAAGTGGAAAAAAAAAAACCTTACAATTAGCTGCCACTATTATTATAGCGGATGTGCTAAAACATTTTCCTATATAATTCCTGCTGGAACCTAAAAAATGAAACTGCGTGAGAACTTTGCAGATTGTTTACACTTGTGTATCAAACTGGACAAGTGTGGTAGATCTCTATAAACATGGTGTAACAAATAGAGAGGCTCTCAATGTCCACGTACAGACTATTAAGGAGGGACCAAGTTGAAGAAACTGTATTCAACACAAACATGAACCCATCGTTCAGTCTGTTTTTCATTAAGATTTCTGTGTCTTAGCTTGATAACTTCCTCCCACTTAAAAACAGGCTGTCAAAAGACGTTGAGAAGACATACAACCGTTGCTCTTCAAACATCCACTTCCTTTTCCACATATTCCCACAGACCCATTCAGCAGAGCTCAGGGTGGAATGTGCCTCACTTCCTGTTCCCTGTGGGTTTGGGCAGGAAGTGCCCTTCCTGTCTCTCACTGTATGGGTGTCTGTCTTGGAGTCTGAAATTTAAACACTTAAGGCTCCAACTGAGTTTGTTCTCTTAAAAGCCAGGAAAAGGATCTTTCTCAGCACCGAGAGAAAAGAAACAAACAGCTCAAATCTCTACACAGAGAGTGTAAGCCATATCAAGAGCAACACGTACCCGAACATGTCCTGTGTTACACACATTCTGCTACGCAAATAAAATGGAGCTGGAAGGAAAAGTTTGCAAGCCCTTTGGAATCACCTAGCTATTCTGCAGTAATTTGACTTTCACGTCATAATCGACAAGCACATCCTGCCTAATCAGATAACACACCATTAAACCGTTTTATTATTTCACGTCATATTTAACACAGAGAATTATTTTATGTTAATGGACTGGGAAAAAAACAACAGCAAAAAAAACTACACCCTTGTATTTCACAACTGGTATTACAATAACTGTAGCTTTAGGTCAGCTAAACCATTAAGCCTGTCTTGAAGCAGTTTATATTATAAAATCTGTTATATCAGTTCTAATCTGTTATATCATCAATATAAGCACACAATCGTCTTTAAAGAGATCATACTGCTCTACTGGCCGTTAATCTGCATGACGTTTTGAGGACTGGTTTGATTTACTTGGTGGATTTTCAGGGGACAAATGGGACACAGACAGCATTAAAAAGATAGAAAGAAAAATAGGAGGTTAAAATTAACTAGATGACATTTCCAAATTTGTAAAAAGTTTTTAATAAAGTTTTTAATCCAAGATTGGATGTGCTGTTAACTTTTTTTGTCATTACAGGTATTTTACTACCGTGCAATCAAAAAACTGTTTTTTATTAACATTTCTTAACATTTAATCTTAAACCTTACAGATTGATAACAGGAAAGAGAAATCTGTCTTTTAACTGTGGATGTTACAGCATAAACATCTGGCCAAATTAATAAAAGTTTTTTTTTTTAGTATTTTAAGTGTTCTAAATATTATATATGTGATACATGGTTATGTGATGGGTAGGTTACAATGTTTAAAATCCATTGTGCATGTGTCATTGTTAATGTGTGCTTGTACCCGAAGAACAACTGTGCTATCTCTTCTGTAAATAACCTTATTATTTAAAATACAGTAGCCTAAAAGACTGTGACTATGGTAATGTCCAGTCAGTGACCATTTCAATCAATGATAAAGTAATGCAGCCATTAAACAGTGCATACCTGTATTATAAAATAGAAATGCTCCAGTTCTAATCTGTTGTTATATCATCAATACGCGCACACACACACACACACACACACACACACACACACACACACACACACACACACACACACACACACACACA
>JAVSBV010140171.1:0-16382 GCA_033117975.1 Parotocinclus spilosoma | reverse complement strand
TTTTGTGTGTTATTCACACTCGTGCTATAAGCGCGCCCTGAGCTTATATGCTCGCCTTTTTGCGCTTTAGCCACTTCAGCGATTTCTTCGCCCCTCACGTGGCATGTGCGTTAGGGCTCACCCTCATCCTCTGGCGCTGCGGCGTCCTTTTCCACTCTTTACAGCAGCAACTCGGTTCGGTGTTAGAAGTACACTATCCAGCGCTCTTACGCTCTATTGAGTCGGACTCTAGTCGTGGCTGACTCAAGGTGTGCCCCGACTAGAGTAACCACCGGGTAAACACACACTCTATAAGACGTATCCCGGTTTTGTTTTTTTAGTATTGCATGAACTTTTGAGCTCACTTTGACTCCCTGGCGTTTGGACTACCTCCGTGCCTCGCCATTAAACAGACGTGCCAACCCTGCTTTATGCACCTTTGCCCCGACGGACGCTTTGGCGTCCTCTCGCGACTAGGTCGCGCTTGCTCCCATTTGGGACGCAACCTCGGCGGGCCCCTTTATCCTTTCGGTTTCATTATGTTAGGAGTCTCATGCTCCGCTCTTTATCCCTTTTTGATTGTTCTATATTATTTCCCCATTATTATTATACAACGTGGGATATACTTATCCTGCATATTTGGGACCTGTTAAAAACACCACCACTGCTCGCAACATACAGTACACAGTGAAACGAAACAACATTTCTCCAGGACTAAGGTGAACAATAGACCACACAGTACACAATACCCAATAAAACAATGGACCACACAATACACAATACAAAGTGCAGTAGAATGTTTAATGATGAATGACAATTTACAATAAATTTTCGAAACAATATACTATGAATGCACACGACTATTTTAAGACAATGAACAATAAATATAGGAAGAGGAACTTTGAAATATAAACATTAGATACTGTAAACACTGTAATCTGAATATTAGCAGCAGTACTAATGTTATCTATCTGGTTTAACATTTAGCAGTGGATGTGTAGACAGTTTTTTAAAGGTGAGGGTGTGTGTGACTTTAATCCAGTCACTGGTTTTACCATTTGTACCACTCTGGTTGTTCAGGAGTATGCTTGCAGAAAGAAGCTGCACAATCTGGATGAGAGGGTCTGGATACCTTGTAGCAAAGTGGTATAAGGATGAAGAGTGTGTTGTCATCCACGTGTAATGAAAATGTCGGTGATGCTGGGTGCTGGTGTTGAGGGGCCAGGTGGGATTTCCCAGGAACTTGGTTCTCTTAATGATCTCCACAGCGGAACCATCAATGTGTAGAGGACAGTGATCATGCCTTGTCCTTCTGAAGTCAACAACCATATCTTTGGTCTTGTCTACATTCAAAGACTTGTTTCTCCACCAGTCCGTTAACCGTCAAACTTACTCTCTGACTGCTGTATGCTGACTTGTCATTCTTGCTGATGAAACCCACCACAGCCATGTCATCTGCAAACTTAATGGTGTGATTATAAATGTTGCTGCACAGTCATGAGTCAGCAAGGTGAACAGCAATGGAATGAGCACACAGCCCTGGGGGGCCCCAGTGCTTAGCAAGGTTGTGCTGGAAGACTGATCTCCTATGTATACTATGTTATATATCACTATATATTAACTATTTTAAGCTGACATCACATAAAGTTTAAAGGATTTGAAATATGTTTGACAAGTATGAATATGCCTGAATGAGGTAGGAATTTTCCATGTGAACTAATGGATATCGAGCTCCTGCTAGGTACATTTGGATGTTGGGAATGCCTGTATTTTAAATTTCTTATATCCTAGTTACTCAATCACTGCTTATATATAGTTTTACACTGGACAAAGTTAATCTGTATAGTAGCCTGTAAAATAATTTCAAACCAGAGTTGCAACCCAAATCAAAAGTTGTGACAGTACAGGAAAACTGCAAATAAATAAATGTAAGGCCCAGTGTATATAACATTTACTTTTACTTTTATTTTGTTACAGACAATGTGAACCCAAGGTACTTGATTTTTGTTTAATTAACTAATTACATTTCTGCACTTCAGTACTGCAATGCGTTCCAGAGACAATTGGGACAGGGCATTTTAGAGCTAGTGATAAGGTAAACAAAATAAAACAAAACAAATAACTGAATAATGATAATTTCAAGCAGGTAATGTCAACAAGTATTCATGATGCGATACCAAAGCAGTATCCCTGAAAGGAGTAATTAAGCAGCAAAGAGATTTCCAGTTTGTTAACAAATGCATGAGAAAATTGTTGAAATGTTTAATTAAAATTGTTGCTCAATGGAAAATTGAAAGGGATTTGTATATTTCTTTCTCTACAGTGCATAATATAGTTAAACAATTCAGGGAATCTAAAGGAATTTCAGTGTGTACAGAGCAAGGGCACAAGTCATAACTGAACTTTCATGATCCCACAGGTAGCATTTCATGAAGAACTGTCAGTCACAAATTCCACTTAAAACATGTGTGCAAAAAAAAAACATGTCCAGAAGTGACACTGACTTCTCTGTACTTGGGGCATCTGACATGGATCATCACACAGTGGAAACTGGTAATTTGATAATAATCTAGACTCTCTAAATCTGACGATTTTTACAGGACCAGCTCAATTTTAGTTCAAACTTGCATTTATCATTATTTGGACTTGGCCATAACTTGAACACAACTCCTTTTGGATACAGACTTGATGGGTCTTGAAAATTCAAAAAATTGAATTGATTCTCTGCAAAAAGTACTTAATGCCTTTAAAATATTTTTTATTTGATCCTTTTAATGATTTTTGCCTTTCCACATCTGAGTCATGTAGCCTTTTGATGACACCTTTACAATAATGGTAAATTAGTTGCATTGCTGCACAATTAGTAGTTGAATCTACAATGAACAATTTTATCCTAAAGTAATTAAAACCACTACAGTTTTTTTCAGGTGCAGGCCAACTAGCCCGGAGTGTGAATTAGAATGGTTAAACCTTAGTTTATAATGGTTACAATAAAGGGCTTGATCATTTAATGCAATCAAGTATTTTTTCTAATTACACTGTAATATTATATTTGTACAGATTTTTAGAATGTTATTTTCACTTTGATGTTGAGGAATCAAAGTTTATTTAATTTATTGGAATTTATTGGATTTTTATTTTCATTTAATTTTCGAAATATAGTGTATCAAGAGCAATGATTTTTGCAGATAATGTAGATATATTATTAGTTCTGTATGTGAGACATGAACACTTGTGATTGGTGGAATGTACACCTAGCTTTTATTAACTTGAAGCCAGTTGTAGATTCCATACTCATTAGATCAATCACAGAAATGTAAACAATAAATTGAATGACTACTTTAAATTGTATTTGAATGTATGGGATTGAATGGATTGGTGTGATGGACCGGTGCAATGTGCATAGTGTAGACTTACTGGAAGGCTTACTGTCTGTGTAACCAGAAAAATAAGTTATTATCAGTCTAATGAAAAGTACACTGGAAAATGTCCACACAGAAAAAAATACTTGTATTATATCCTGATTACACTGAGTTTTTACTATGCACTCAGGCACTTCCCATATTCCCTCTGATGAAACAGTTTCAATGGAAGAAGAAAGAGAATAATGAAAGTGGATGCAGTCTTCCTTAATAACCTGAGGCCAAGAGGGAAAGTACAGATGGGAGATGAATGATGGGACAAGTCTAGGTTAATAACAAAGCAAAGTTCTACTCCTGTGAGAAATGGAAGACTTAATCTTATCTGTTTCCCTAGTGCTATGAGCAAGTAAAAAAATACATTGAAACACTTTTGTTAGAGCAGAATCTACGTATTTCTTAACTTGAGTCATTGAAGTAAAAATGTTGGATCACACATTTATTGTGTTTGATATGGTATACTTTTGTATTGTATACTTTTACATGGTACTACATATTAGATGGTAGCAGTTATCCTTTGGTATTTTACAGTCATGTAACTTTTAGACTGCAGAGTTCACTTATGGATGCAGGTGAAACATATTAGCAAATAACTATTACTACATGCAGATCTACAGTCTTACATTTAAATACACTTACTTTAATTATGTTTAAAGATTAAAATATGCAAGTGTGAGGTTTCAGGGTTTTAATTTGGAAATAAATGATTCACAGCTCTTTACTTTTTTCATTTGTTATTTTATAGCATTATTCCGAAATGGATTAAATTAAATTTCCCTTTAACATTTTACACACAATACCACATTACGAGAGTGAAAAATGTTTGTTTGAATTTTTTGGAAAGTTTTTAAAAATGAGAAGCAAAACATCACATCACGTCACGTATCAGAGTATTCAGAGCCTTGCTCCTTTGGTAATAACAGCCTTAAGTCTTTTTGAGCATGATGCTACAAGCTTGGCAGACCTGATTTTGGCCAGTTTGTCCTATTCTTATTTTCAAAACCTTTATCAGGTTGGATGAGGAGAGTCGGAGCACAGCCAAAGATGTTTAATTGAGTTTAAGTATGGGCTCTGGCTGTCAAGGTCCAGAGTGATCTGGAGCAGGTTTTCTTCAACGATCTCTCTGTACATTTCTGTTTTACCTCAACATTGACTAGTTTACCAGTTCCTGCTGCCAAAAAAAACAACCCCACAACATGGTATATATTGATGGCATTGGCCAGTTGTTCTGTCTTTGGCTTCTGTCTGGCCACTCTATCATACAGGTCTGATTGGTGAAAAAATGGCTGTCCTTGGGGACGGTTCACCTTTTTCCACAAAGTAATGCTGAAGCTCTGTCAGAGTGACCCTTGGGTTCTTGGTCACCACCCTGACTAAGCCAAAGCCAATCACTCAGATTGGCCAGCGGCTCGCTCTAGAAAAAGTCCAGGTGGTTCCACACTTTTTCCTATAAGATCGCCTGACAAATATGAGGGGAATCCCGAGAAATGCCAAGGGTTTCTTCTGCAGTGCGACCTGTATTTTTCATATTCACCTCCGGATTCCGATGCAGCTCGGATCGCCCTCATTATCTCTCTTCTCACCGGTCCCGCTCAGCAGGGTGATGAGGCTAAGGAATACCGTCGCTTTCTGGAGGCTTTTCGTTCTGTTCCAGCACCCATATGATGGACGTTCGGCCTCGGAGCGCCTGCTCACCGTCCGTCAAGGTTCCGATTCCGCCACGTAATACGCTCTCCAATTCCGCACCCTGGCGGCTCATAGCGGCTGGAATGAGGCGGCACTCCGACCCACTTTTCGCAAAGGGTTAAGGTTGGACCTTCAGAACAAACTCCTAGGACGTGACGCCGACCTCTGATCATCAGATTTGACCAACTGCTGGCGACCCGGACACCGAATCGTCACCTGCCCATGGTCACGACCTCAGGACCCACACCTGAACCCATGGAGGTTGCCAGGACCCATCTCTCTCCCACGGAGCGCCAGCACCAGATCACCCAAGGTCTGTGTTTGTACTGTGGTTTTGATCAGCACCGCCGCTCCGATTGCGACTTGGCTCCACCTCTCAGCCGGACCTCGGGGTGTGGCGGTTCTTCTTTTGGTACTCCTCAGGATAGTACCCCCCCGTGCCTCACATCCCTCACCATACCTGTGACACTCCTTCTCGCTGACACCAACCTTTCTGTCCTAGCACTGATTGACTCTGGAGCGCAGGGGAACTTAATAGCCGAACACCTGGCCATCTCAGCTAAGATCCCCTGCTCCGACCTCCCCACAGAACGTCGTATCACTGCCGCCAATGGACAACCTCTGGGACCTCTGGGACGAGTGCTCACCCGTATCACGGACCCCATCCTCCTCCAAGTCGGCGCCACTCACTTTGAAAACATATGAACTCCCTTACCCATTTGGTGATCCTGGGTCTTCCCTGCCTCCGGCAACATGATCCAGTCATCTCCTGGTCCTCGAGGGAACTCGTCAGGTGGTCCTCCTCCTGTTTCCAGAACTGTCTCCGCCTTCCTTCGGTCCAGGTGAATTCATTACAACCAGCTGTGTTACCACCCAACGTCCTCCAGGAATACAGGGACCGGGCTCCAGTCTTCGGGGAGGGCACCCCCACGACACTTCCTCCTAACCGGGCATACGACTGTGCCATCGAATTACTTGAATTCCTGGGGTTCGCTAATTTCTATAGACGCTTTATCAAGAACTTCAGCCGGATTGTGGTTCCTCTCACGACACTCCTAAAAGGCAAACCCCGCTCCTTCCCCTGGTCGACACAAGCTGAGGACTCGTTTCAGAACCTAAAGGCAGCCTTTACCCAAGCTCCGGTACTTGGACACCCTGATCCCACCCGCCCCTTTGTTGTGGAGGTTGATGCCTCTTCCATTGGGGTCGGAGCTGTCCTCTCCCAACGTCTCAGGGAGCCCCCAAAGTTGCATCAGGTGTCTTTTTTTTCTCACAAACTCACCCTAGCAGAAAAGAACGAGATCGGGAACTGCTGGCTGTGAAACTGGCACTGGAGGAATGGAGACACTGGTTGGAGGGAGCACAGCACCAGGTCACAATTTTCACGGACCATAAGAATTTGGAGTTCCTTGAAGGCAGCAAGGCGCCTCAACCCAAGCCTGGCTCGTTGGGCCCTATTCTTCTCCCGGTTCAACTTCCTCATCTCCTTTCGACCAGGAACCCGGAACACAAAAGCGGATGCCCTGTCAAGAAGTGTCTTACCGGCTACATGTTTCGTGGGGATGATTCAATGGGAGCTGGAGCAAGAACTGGATGAGGCCTTGACCCAGACACAGCAACCCGCAGAGGTCTCTCCGAACAGGAAGTATGTCCCGCAAAGTTTTCGGGATCGGCTTCTAGCATGGGCTCACCTCTCTCCGCGTTCAGGCCACCTGGGTGAATCATGGACCCACGGTTCACGGTTTTGGTGGGAGATGATGGATAAGGATGTTCACGCGTTTGTAGCCTCCTGTCCCACCTTGCCCCCCTACCCATCCGAGAACACCCCTGGTCCCACCTAGCGTTGGATTTTGTAACGGACCTCCCCCTTCGGCTGGACACACTACCATCCTCAGCATCGTGGATCGCTTCTCCAGGGCGGTAAGATTTATCCCTATCCCCAAATTGCCCACTGCCTTTGAGACTGCTGAGGCTTTGTTTTCCCAGATATTCACTGTGTTTGGTATACCAGAGGTTATCCACACAGATCGAGGACCCCAATTTACGTCTGCGGTCTGGAGGACGTTTCTAGAGAAGTTGGGGGTGGCCGTCAGCCTTACGTCTGGTTATCACCTGCAGTTCAACGGCCAGTGTGAGAGGGTGAATCAGGAGCTGGGCAAGTTCCTTCACCTATACTGTTCTGCTAACCAAAATGACTGGTCACGCTTTTTCCCCTGGGCAGAGATAGCTCAGAACTCCCTCCGACACTCCTCAACGGGCCTGACACCATTCCAATGTATCCTCGGCTTCCAACCTCCATTTGCGCCATGGGACCCGACACCCTCGGACGCCCCCGCTGTGGATGCCTGGTTCGAGAGGAGCGAGTCAGTCTGGGGCCAGGTCCATCAGCACATCACGCGGGCTATCCGCAGATACCAGGCCCAAGCAGATTGTCGCAGGAGCAAGGAGAGGACTTTCGAACCAGGGGATAGAGTTTGGCTGTCGACGCGGGACCTCCGCCTACAGGGAAGTTCAAAATTCCGACCCAGATTCATTGGGCCTTTTAAAATAACCAAACGCTTAAATCCAGTCACTTGCCGTCTCGCTCTTCCTCCCAATATGCGCACTCACCCTGTGTTCCATGTCTCTCTCCTTAGGCCCTGGGTCGCTGGTCCGCTGGCAGAGGCACCGTCGATTGAGCCACCCCCCATGAAGGTTGACGGGGCCCCCGCCTATATGGTCCACTGTCTGTTGAATTCCCGGAGGCGTGGGTCACGGCTGCAGTATCTGGTGGACTGGGAGGGCTACAGACCGGAGGAGCGCTGTTGGGTGGACTCTCGGGACATCCTCGATCCTCTCCTCACCCGGGAGTTTCACGCAGCACACCCTGACCGGCCGGCTCCCCGTACTCGCGGCCGCCCACGAAAGCTCACTCCAGCACGACGGCCCGGGAGTTCCCGCCTTCGCCCGACCCGGATGGACCCTTCGAGGGGGAGCATTGTCACACCCACGCTCTGCTAAGCGGACCACACTCGTGCACGTTCTCCTTCTCCCACGTACTAACTGCACACACCTGAACCTCATTGCCACTCTCATTACACACCTCATATATTCATCCGATTTGCCATTCAACTTTGCTAAGTCTTTTGGTCACACCCGAGTTTCTAAGCTCTCTATTTTTGTTATCGCCTGTACTTACCGTTGCCGATCTGATCCGTTTTCTCGTTTGTGATTTTGCCTGCCGTTTTGGATACCTTTGCCATGCTCTGTGTTTTGACCCTGGACTGTTTTGGATTATGTATTTTGCCTGCCGATTTGGATATTAAAGCCTGGTTTTTGCAAACGCTACATTTGCCTCCGCCATCTTGTTCACAGTCGTCACATGCCTGAGTGTTTGTGTGCTGCTGGTTAGTCCCTGGCCCTCAACAACTCTGCTACTGTATCTGCAGCGAATGAGGAGGTATTTACAACTAAATACACATCTGCATTTTCTTTATGAAGGACAGAGAAGGAGGAGGAAACGTTTAATCAAACTCAACTTGTTTTTGCTAATCAAAAACAAAACAGCCATGCGTGCTTAACATATTATGGCACATGAGTGGTCCAAATACCTGCTGAAACTCATTTATTATAATTACTAATCTATATCACAAATATATATGTGTCACAAAAAATAGTTGATGGTTAAAAAATCCCCAAATATTTGTGAGCAGTGTTGTGTACACACAATTTTTCGGAGGAGTGTTCTTGCTAATATAAGTGTAAAACTGTTCATCAATATGTGAGTTCTCTTTGCTGACCATGACTTTCACCCTTTTAAATGATCTGAGGGTATCTCTGACCACTGGCAAGCAAATCACAAATGGGAATCATAAAACTTAAGTGGGAAAATTGTTAATATGTAAGTAAGAGAAAAAATCTTGCAACAACCAGCCTGTGTTGTTTTTTTCGTCAACAAGCAAGACCGTATGAGCATCAGGTGGGGCTGGTGAGGGCTGAACTCACAGGGACTTGATGGTACCCTGGCTGGTCCCATAAATAATCCACTGATGTATAATAAATCTGGTGTTTACCTTGTGTATGATGTAAACTTGTGTGTCTCTTACCAAAATGTCCATCGATGCTGATAGCGACGGTAAATAAATCCAAATCAACAAAACACACTGACTAATGCAACGATTACTTCTGGAGTCCACAGACGGCTTCATATGGTTTATTTTATGAAGAAAATATATTGACGTAATAATGGTTTCCATGTGCCTAAATGGGATAGATTTGTTTAATTTCACAGTGTGACCAGTGATATGTGGTTTCATCTTTTGGCCAGGTAGCAGGAGTAGTCTGACATCCATCTCCAAATTAGTGGCTGTAACACCTAAGGAAGATTTGCAACATTTACACAACAGAAGAAGACAAACGGAAGACCACCAATGCCACGTTACACTCCTGGGTACGGAAAAAAGGTCAAGCCCAAATCTGCTAAATCATCATTCTTCCACTCCTCAGCGATAATAGCTTCAAACAGTTGATGGGTAGTTTGATGGGTAGTTGAAAAATGTTTCCCAGCTAGTTTGTGTTTAATGTGACATTGAATATTCGCCTCTGACCATGAGACAATTAATGACTTGTCTTTTACGACAAATAAAACAACACTAAAAAAGACATTTTGGAAGAATGTAAACATCCAGGGATGTCAGTGTACAAGAAGACCCCCTAATGGTGGCAGGTCTCCGGACTGCATTTACTTTTTGCATTTATTTTCTGATTAATTATTTGCTGTAAGGATCATGTATTTTTCAAGTTTAGGTTTGGCCCAAGACTAAAAAGCACCACTCCAGTAGAGTAAGCAATATAAATGTGTGTTCAGGACCTGATAGAATAAAATACATGCTAATGTCAGGGTCATCAAATTGTTGTCTCTATAGAGTCCAAGCCAGAATGTGTGTATGCTCTTTCATGGATTGGGACCTTGTCACGGATTGGATGCCACTTTGTGTCCTGTGCTGCTGGTTTTCCCTGCCCCCAACAACAAATAAGGAGGTATTTATAACCAAGTGCAGTTCTTAATGCAGTGCCGTCTAGACTAAACTAAATGTTTTTATTTCAGGCTTATGCTTTTTACCTTTATGCACTGAAATTCTTCCAGTTTCCTTAACTTGTTTAATGATACTTATGCACTGTAAAAGGAAATATGTAAATCCGTCATGACCAAGAATGCTATTTTTTAACTGTGCAATTTCAAGAAAACCAATCCAGTGGTAATAATTTAATTTTGGGAGGCAACATTTGTAAGCTATTACAGTCGATTCCGGTTAATGGGACCACATCGGGACGCGATGGTTTTGATCCTAATAACTGGCTGGTCCAATTAAACGAACATGCCCTATGTTACAAGATGGGACGTGCTATGTAACATTAAATGTTTATTAAATCTTTATTGTGCGATTTACACGTATAGCGAACATACAAAGTTTGTTCACTGAAACGCGCGATTGTCGTCTTTGCCAAGCCGTTAATTTCCACCAACTGAGACTGACTGGTTTTGCTCTTGTCAACACAACTTTTTGGATTTCCTGACGTTTGATAAAAGCATAAATTCTTCAGGAGAGCACAGGAATCCTCCCATAAATCGCTGATCGCTAGGTGGCAACGTATTTTTCTTATTGTTATTCTCTTACATTATTTGGTCCGATTAAGTGAATTTTGGTCCAAATAAGAGAATAACATTACACGTATATATTAGGATTTGTTTCGGTACTTTAGGATTTGGTCCGATTAACCGGTGGTCCAATTAACCGGATTCGACTGTACTTGTAATTTAACTCTATTTTCAATATTCACAGAATATAAAATAATTAAATTGGTTAAGAATGCAAATTACATAATTTACCACATGCCTAAATGAGCCGACATTATTTCACAGCATGACCGATGATGTGTGGCTTAATGATGGGAGACAGTGACACCTGGATGTGACTAAGCTTCAGTTCAGAGAAACCAGCATCTTCTATGTACTGCCAGGTTGCACGAGTAGTCTCACAACCGTCTTCCAAATAGTACCTGAAACTCACAAGAAAGACATCTTTAACATGTACACTACTGGGCAAACCAAACAATGCAAAAAATGCTAAATAATTAGGCTTTTAAAGGTTTGTTCTAACAACAAATCATTGAAATTGATCAAGAACCAGGACAATGCATTCACATAAAACAGCTTTTGCTGCTCTCGTAGTGGAATAAATGGCCACCAGGACCTTTACTTGCATCTTATACACAAAGAAAATAACCATGCATATATTTAAATGTTTGATATAAACTCAAACCAACATGTCGGGTTGTTCAAATTCCAATATCTTTTAGTATCTATTGTCTTGTTT
The DNA here is from genome assembly GCA_033117975.1 of Parotocinclus spilosoma. Lineage (NCBI taxonomy): Eukaryota > Metazoa > Chordata > Actinopteri > Siluriformes > Loricariidae > Parotocinclus > Parotocinclus spilosoma. The sequence continues at coordinate 4,942 of JAVSBV010140171.1, read as the reverse complement.
TTTTTAAAAAAAAACATGCAATCCAAGCATGCGAGTGTGTTCATTACCACAGAGGCTGTAAGACGTGCTGAAAGAAGTAAGTCCAGCTTGATGCATCAGCCACCACATGCTCCAAAAAGAAGAATGCTCCACCCTGTAAATTAAGTATTATTGGTGTAACTGTAATAACAGATCAACAATGTGATATGTATTATTAAGGGTCAAGGTATTCTTTTGATTCCCATTTAATCACAGTCTATCTTAAGAGCTCTCACACAAACAGTCATGTGAACAGTTGTTCATCTAACTATACAATATTAAACAAAAAAAACTTTCTTTCACACTACCTACTGAATTTACCAATTTAATTAACAATGAAATTAGTTAGTTTTCCCCTGTTTTTCTGTATTTTTTTGCCCCTCACTTTAAGCACTAAACTGCACTGAATCACTGAATGAACTTTAGCAACCGCTTCATCCATCAGGCTATTGGTGGGCACTTTCACTCAAAACTATGGGGCGCCGTTTGTAAAGCGGAACACTACATTATCGTCACCAGCAATAACACCGGCATTTTCGTCACATTTAGCGTTATTTACTAACATTTTTTCAACATTTAACACTGCCGATTGTAAAGTGTCTAAGAAAATTGTAATGATACATTTAAATGCTTAACCTACAAATTATCACTAAACATTTCATTGAAATGTTAAATATAAATCTACATACAAATATTTAGGATACATATTATATATATGGAATTCTTAAATATTGAACTTAAATGATACATATAAATAAAATCATAACTATTTCATCTAAATCTAAATGTTAAATGTAAATGTTAAAGTAAATGCACTCACCGGTCTCAGCACTCTCTTCACTTCCTGTAACACTTTACGTTGGTCAGTAACCGAGCAAAGAACCAAAGTACAAACTACGACATCTAAAGAGTTTTCACTGATAGAGCTCAGATCTTCACCAGCTGTCTCAACAAATGTTTCGTATACCAGATGATCGTTCTCCTGCATGGTCTTCTGGAGATAACGCTGGAAGTGCGGGTTGGGGTCGGTACAGGTCACCTTGCAGCCTGGAGGATAGTACTGGAAGTTTGCTCCGGAGCCGCTGCCGATCTCCAGCAAGCGCAACGGTCCATGTTTAGGACTGAAGTCAGTCAAAGAGCGGAACAACTCTTGCTTTTTCTCCTTCGTTTCAGCGTTGTACGCAATGGATACTTTGTACATGAAGGTCGGAAAGACGCGTTTGTATAGCTTGTAAAGCCCAACCGCATCTGCTATGTGCAGCGGAAGGCTGAGAATATTGACAACTAAAGCGCAAAGCTGCATGAAAAGGGCCATTTCTGAAGCTAATATTCATCTAATATTCAGCCGGACATGCGCAGTTTGCTTGGTAAACGGCAACTAAAAAAGAGTTCGCTTTCAATTGACCTTATAACATGCACGTGCGCACTTCCCCTAGCCCGTGGCACACAAGTGGCCAAAATGACAAATTGGATCGAAGTTTTAGGCTAGATATCTCACTTCCAAACTTACTAGTAACGAACATCAATAGCAATGTAGCTTGCTATTGCAGTAAGTGGAGTAATGGAGTAAGTTTCTACATGAAGCAAAATGAAGATGTACATAGGCTACTGTAGGGGATATTGGGGACAGTATCAAAATGACTTATTCCATCAAACAAGAATGCACCACAGTGCTATTATTAATACTACATGTGTTCAGTTAGCCCCTTTTTCTTTATGGAAAATAGCAGCCACATGGGATTGTTCCTTACAAAAAAAATGGAAAAGTTGTGGAAAGGTCCCACTATTCTGCTGCAAATTATAGCATTAGTTGTGAAATTTATACATTAAAATGGAACACATTTTGATGATCTGGTAAGTGTGTCTTTCCTTTTAATTCACTTAAAAATCTTTTTTAAAAAATCAGACTATGCCAGAATGTGGCCTACATTTGCTCGGTTCTGTGGAAATGCAAAACAGAAAGGCGTGTGCCTCTGCCTGGTCTGATGTTGGCAGAGAATGTAAGAAAGGAAGAAGTTAGGCCAGTAAGGTCTGTGGCTTTTTCCATGGAGCCCTCTTCTGACTGACTAGTCCCAGCATAGGAGTAAAGACACGAGGCTGAAGTTGTAAAGACAGGAGGGTCCTTTCTGAACTACAGAATAGTTTTATAAACTACTCCATAATATTTGCTGTTTAAATTGTAATAATTATATTGTAATTAGATTGTAATAATAAACTAAAACATGGTTGTTACTTGAATTTACTTTCCATTTACAAGTCTTTGTGCAGCCAAACTAACTTAGAGAAGACCTGATCCATGCAGAAATAAAATAATGTAGGCCTAATTGCAAAATGCTGTTAAATAATTTTATTAACTAAAAAATGTTGTAACTACCCTCGCAGACTTGAATAGGCGTTGTCTATTTATGTGTAAATTGTACAATTATTACAATATGTACACATGTTACAGCTGTATGGGTGGGTAGCTGACATATATGATTTTAATGTATTAAAATTGTCTTTCAAATACAGTTGCTAAGATACTAGAGTAAATACAAAAATTGTTGCAACCATCTCCACTTTCTCCCATGAACAGTATAAAGTGTAAAATGTATGTTTGATACATTTCTGAAACTTTAAGCAATGTGATGAACTTTTGATTTCATCTTGGTCTGCCATTAATTATATGTTTAAAAGGCAAAATTAATATTTTATATTATTATATTTAATATTTATACATTTATACAGTTACATTAGCAGTCCAAAGAACTCTGAAATGCCTTATCACAATAATTAAGTATAAAAGTGCTTTGCTATAAGTGGCTTATCAGTATGTGAGTGCTTCCTGTTGTGTGTAAGGTCACCAAAGCCATTTTTGGACCTGTAAGCCCCAACCTGAAACCGCAGTCAGCAATATACCTAACAGCTCCCCTTGACATTTTTTACATTTGTAATCTGATTTTCACCATAACCCATTGACACTCACCCCAAATATATGACAAATTATAGTGCATTTAACGTTCCCACTATGGGGAAAACTTCCTTTATTCGATCTCTTTCACTGTCTGTGGCTATGGGAACAAAATAACTAAAAAAAACGCAAAAATCAGATGAGCGCCTTACTTTCTCTGTTCTCTTTATATAATACTCTGGCAATGTGCATACTGAAACCTTCTAACTACAAATCCATAAACAATTTGGGTTTCTTTCTATACCTATAAGGCCACCACTTTCTTTAACCTTCACATCTAATGAAGGAAGTAAACACTGTTGTCTTATATCTTATCAGTAGCATGTGTTTAATGGTGTGTGGGATTACAACATGCTAGCAGTGTGTTGTCCAGTAGCAGGGACAAATGTTGATGGGTTTCACACTACTACACTGCAGTCTAGCCATTGGTCCTTTAAGGTTTAATCAACAAAATGCATCTATTGTGCTGTATGTTTTGGGAAAAAAATGTTTTATTCATGGCTTGCATGATTTTGCACAGACTGATAAATATTTTCCTTTCCTTCCTGTCCCTCTTTTAGCCCCCTAAGGGTTGCTCGATTGTAGTCTCCACCCCCAGTGGCTCCCTGTGTTGCACAGGCAGCCCCCATTAACACTCTACTGAAACACAATCACCTGGAACAAATTTGTGACTAGGCTTTTCTGAAGACAATATAGAGGTAAACATTACCATTGATATTATTCAATCTGTCAATTAATGCTGTAGTATAATTGCCGATAACATCCAGATTATCTGTGGAACAGTTACCCTGTAAACATGAAAAGGTTCTCTGAATTACACCTCAAAAAGTGACATTTGGGTAATCTTATCCCAGAGTCAGACTCATACAAGACCATGAGCATTAAAAATACCCATGGTTTATTTGCTTCCATCATCATTAGTCTCTCAAAGAGTTATGTTAGTTCTACCAACAATTCCTTAACTTTGTGGGTGGTATGGGAAATTGAATTTCCATGCAATGTTCAGATTAAAACATTTTGAAATATTTCCTAATGCTTACTCTCTCCCCTTCTACACTCATCAGAGTTCCTTTGACAGCAACAGCAAATTCACACATTCCTTCCTCTCAGAGATGTTCAGCATTTGGTCCATGCTGTCATATAAATGTATATTATTTCTTTGTACAGTTAAAAGTGTGCAAGAGCCGTGTTGAATTAGATTTAATTTAACTGTTATGTGTTTAAAGTGCAACATAGATTTGTGATAGTTGCTGATCTGGAGGTGTGTGCCTGGACTGGACAGCTTGTGGAAGTAAACAGGAAATGAGATAATGTGATTTAAGACACACAGTTGTAAAGACTTAAACACAAGAACACAGAGGATGAGTCATCAACCACAATTAGCTAAAGACTGACATACACTATACACATAATTACATTATGGGATATTTCATTTTGAAGTATCCCCTAATTTTTTATGAGCTGTATAGATTACAAAGGACCTTGAGTCCTTATGAAAGACAATTTAGACAACACAAAAAAAACACTGGGAGCGGTAGAGCAGGACCAAATCCCACCACTTAATTTGCACCCCCAAAATGGTAGAGCAGAATTGGATCCTCCCTAAACCTGCACCCGAATCCGGTAGAGCAGGAATTCATCCCCCCATAATCTGCAACTTCGGAATTTTTGAGCAGAATTTGCTGCAAAGCAATTGGACATCACAATAATTCTATGTTAATATGCACCCCAAAAGTGTTAGAGCAGGAAATTTGCCCTTCCCAAAGGTACCCCGAGTCCTAGGTTTTACATTTACATTTACGACGTTTAGCAGGCGCCCTTATCCAGAGCGACTTACAACTTATACAATCTTACAGTCCAAGCAATTTTGGGTTAAGGGCCTTGCTCAAGGGCCCAACTTGTTAGGGTTCCTACCTTCCCCCGGTGCGTTCAGCCGTCCTCGCCGGTCGCCATTACAGAGCCATCGGTGGGACG
>JAVSBV010140162.1:0-16383 GCA_033117975.1 Parotocinclus spilosoma | reverse complement strand
AAATAAGCAAATAACATTACACATATATAATAGGATTTGTTTCGGTACTTTAGGATTTGGTCCGAATAAGCGGCTGGTCCCATTACCCGGTAGTCCAATTAACCTAAATCGACTGTATATACTGCTCACAATTTATTCCATTCTTCATTATGAATGAAATAATGAAATATCAAAATGAAATAGCTCATAGTAAAATATCCATTAATTTTTGTGAGCAATGTAATTATTTACCTGAATCTTTATTAAGATACAACAAGAATGTACAGAAAATATGTCAAAGAAAACCTACAATTTTTAAAGGCTTCAACAGGTAATATTTAATGTGACATTTCTTGGCACTGAGCATATCATAAACTTCGGGAGATGGTCCTGGAGTTTTCTGAAGTAATCTTTTGGCACATTATATGAGGCTTCTTTCAACACTTTTATATCATTTTGTATTATTTATTTCTGTCCTGCCTTTATCATAATTCAGGTCTGTACCCTGCGGACTTGTTTTTATTTACACTGCATGCACATTTCTTGGTATTTTAATAAAAGAGGCATTGGTCATATTGTCAAACATATGCTTTACTGATGCTGGCTCTAATGGAATTACACAAATTGCTCGAATAAGACTAATAAAATACCGTATTTTACACTAGATGTCAGACATTTTTAAAGATTTTTATATCCATTTTTGCCATCAAAATGGAAAATGCTGTCAGCATCACTGGAAAAAGTCTTGAATTGCAGCTGTGCTGCACAGTGGAGCAGTGTTTGCTCTACAGCTAGAGAGATGGTGATGCATTTGCTAAGGTCCTGGGTTTTTGTCCAAAAGACTGAGACTCAAGCTCCAGTAGTGAACATTTTAGGGAATAAATTAAATTGCTTTTGTTGTACCTGTAGGCTGTATATATTGAATACGGGCATTCATTCTACGCTGTAAATGTAGGTGGAGGTTCAGCAGACACACTGTCCAATGGCTGTGATTGATGTACTTCATCAGGAGGAATTAAGAGGAGCTTGACATTTAAGCTCAGGCTAAGCTCAGCTCACATTTATCTCTTCCCAGAAGGACAGGTGGGTTTGTGGCCAAATTGTGTCCACTTGATCCACTTGTTTGTGCAATTAATCTAACTTATGTTAGTGAACCATAGTTGAATCCTTAAAGAACAGATGTTTACTGACATGCTACGCTACACTGCAATTCAATTGACATAAGAAGTCACAAATTGTAAGGGCTAGGTTAACGGTTGATAATGCCCGTGCTACATTTCGTACTAAATACAGAAATTACACATCAGGCTCACTTGTGTATGGTTTTGGAAAAGAACAGAACAGAATAGAGTTTTTACAAAGCATTTTGTTTTTGTAAAACCTCTTTAAAATGGCATGTGGAGTAGGATTAGGGTACTGGTTATTTGGGTTAGTGTGAAGGTATTACATAATGTAGAAAATCCCAACCAGTGCAGCATGGAGCTCCCTCTAGTGGTTCGTGGGTCTATGCTCACTATATGGCCAAAGGTGTGTGGACACCCAAGGTTTACATACAAAATATTGGTATTATTATGGAGTCTGCCATTTGCATTTGCTTTGACAAGAGCTAAGTGGGATTTCCTATGGATTTTGGAACATGTCTGTGTGTGTGGGTTTCTGAAAATAGATATTATTCATTGGCTCTCTTTTTAAGGTGTGTGATGGAGTTTAGGTCAAGGTTCTGTGCAAGCCAGTCATGTTTAAGGATAATAGGGCAGAAGCTTGTTGAAAAAGATACCTATAAATGTGTGACATTTAAAGTAACTGGAGTATTCAGGAAAATTGTTTGTCTAAGGAGAATCCAGAAAAAAAAATCTTCTATACAGTATTATGAGTGTATTGGGCAGCACGGTGGCCAAGACGATCTCTGGTTCAATCCTAGGGTGGAGCAGGATGGGTCCTTTCTGTGTGGAGTCTGCATGTCCTCCTCGTGTCTGCATAAGTTTACTTCAGATACTTCAGTTTCCTTTCACAATCCAAAGGCATGCTTTTTACATGAAAAGAATAAATATTTTATTATTCTTAATTTGCTTCTTAAATTTAATGTTTCATTCCTATTGTTTTAATTGTCTTTTTAACTTGTTTTTAAATTTCTATAAAGCACTTTCAATTGTCCCGTGTATGAATGGTGCTATACAAATAAACGTACTTTTCCTAAATAACGTCTAAAACACCACTTCAGTTTTGTGACCAGTGACGTCCACAAGGCGTCGGACAGACTGGTCGATTAAGGTCAAGGTGATGTGTGTTACAGGTAAGTGTTACTGAAATAGCAGAGCTCACTATTCAGAAGGGCTGTTCACAAACATTTGAATACAGTCCATTCCGGTTAATTGGACCACCGGTTAATGGGACCAGCCGCTTATTCAGACCAAATCTTAAAGTACCAAAACAAATCCTATTATATACGTGTAATGTTATTAGCTTATTTGGACCAAAATTTTGCTTAATTGGACCAAAGAACGTGTACAGTATGTAATATCCGTGAAAAAACTCTTCGACTCTGGCATTATTACCCGAAAACTCCAGCGTTTCTCCCCAGCCCTCTACTGCCACCTACAGATATTTGCCTAACATTTCCATTAACTACAAAAAAAGAAGCCACAAGTTGCCACTTAGCCACTGCAAAAGCAGATCAGCGATTTTTGGAAGGAATCCTGTGCTCTCCAGGAGAATTTATGCTTTTATCAAAGGTCAGGAAATCCGAAAAGTTGTGTTGACAAGAGCAAAACCAGCGGGAGGTGAACTCGCCCACTATTTTCTTGATTTTGTTCAAGTGCAGTCCCTCAAGAGAATTAATAAATTTAATAAACATTTAATATGTTACATAGCACGTACCGTCTTGTAACATAGGGCATGTTCATTTAATCGGACCATCGATCGTGTCCCGATGGGGTCCGATTAAACGGAATCGACTGTACATCTATATGGGAGGTGGAAATTATCAAATTGACCTAACCTCCTTGGGCAGTCTAGATTTTAACACTCTTATTAGTTTATTTTAATCTAAAAGTCTAGGATCAACTGCATACAGTGTTGACATAGCAGGGCATCCAAAACTGACCCATGGCCAGAGCTGGCCTTGCATTCTGTAACCATGGTTTGCTGATGGTGCCAACCTAAATAAACTAAATAAATGAATGATGATGCCTTGAGTTGTAGCAGCAGGAGGCAAAAAATTACTTTTGATTTATATTTTTTCAAATACAAAACCTGTTTAAAAATTCATTTTTCTTCATTGGGAATTGAATTGAATGAACAGCAATAATTAGTATAAGCTATTAGCTATCATGAGTGCAGATGTTATGCCAAATCAGTAACTGTATTCATTGAATTCATATGAACCTTTTTGCTTTTTAACATGAATAACAATGTTATTTTAGGGATTAGTGATAAACATTGCAAATCTTGTTATTTTACAAATGTAATAATGATTTAGCTTTATATCACCCCAACCTAATCTAACTCTTGCTGCTTCATTATTGCTTGGACCTATAATGAAAAGAAACGGCGACAACAAATGTGAGTCTGTATCCATATTCTACTGAATGGTAAATAAATCAAAATAAAAAGCTTGTAGGATTGACAGATTACACAGATTCACATGCGGTTTCCATTATAACATCAAAACCGTGCTTTGTTGGGATGGGCAAATCAACCATATAGGACATAAAACAGGGACCACAAATGTATATCATTGTGTTCCTCTGAAGAAACAGAGTTAGTTTCAGCTGGAAACATGTTTTGAGTGTTCAGTGTAGAATTCCCCTAGTAGAACTATAGAATTCCCACAATCTAAGTCAAGTTTATCCTCCTAGACACACATGACACTGCTGGAGGAATACCAACCGAGAGCAATCAAGTTCATGATACATTTAACTTATGATGGATTTGTTGGAACATATCCCCATCATATATCAGGCAGCACATGTACAGCACAACTCCATAAAGCCTCCATAAAGCCTTATACTGTGTTTATTTTCTGGGGGTCTGGAACGGAGAAATGAAATTTACATTATTCACTATGGGAAACATTTGCATGGCACGCATTGTTTTCGGTACTCAACAAGCCTTCTGAAACGAATTAACGCAGAGAACCGAGGTACTACTGTACTTGTTTCCAAGTTATTTGTAAGGTATTATTTGAAATGCCTAATGCCAAGAATTCCTAATTATTTATATTCTACGTTTTCGGAAACTTGCTTTTTACATTCATACAACCAAAATGTGACCTTTAAGTTATGTCTGCCATGATTTCAACTGGTCAAAATATTCAACAAATACAAAAATAGTTCATTTCTGTGTGTTTCTTTCACATGAATATACACTCTTTCATTACAAGAAAAATGGCCGAGCTTGTCAGTGAACTCTGAGGGCCAAAAGTAATCATTACTTAATCTTAAGAGGTAAAATGTTCAATTATTCGACATATTGATTTGAGGTCGCCCAGCACTAGGCTATCCCATAACAGCCACCCCAGTCGTCTCACCTCTGCAAACTTGCGGTTGAGCAGCATTTGTTCAGCCAGCACGGACTGATTGTGGAAGAGATGGGGCTGCATGTGACTCCACATGTGAGGGAACCACCAGAACTCCTTACTGTAGGAAAGGAGAAGGTCATCACCCAGGTCTTCCTCATCAGTGCCTGAAAGGGTGGAAACACACACACATATGAACACAAACACAAATACTTAAGTTTTGCTGTGCTTAGAAGGAATGCTTTTACATTCCTATACTCAGAGCCAACAGAAGTTCTAAGCAATACTCTTACCAGCATGGAAGAACTTTCCAGAGAAGCCCAAGTTGAAGGTGAAATTTGGAACATAAGTTCGGAGCTCCATCTGGGTCTCCAGCAGGGCCTTAATGATAAATGAGAAAGGACTTACAAACCAGTACAGACAACAAATCATTCCCACATGACTACGATACAGCTGTAACCTTGGCTCTCATACTGAAAGTAGTGGGGCTGTTGTGTACTTAAAAGCACAAAGTGGCACATAATGTGATTTCCCTACACAAATCTGACACAGATCAGGGAGTGTATTCATCTAGCCTGCACAAAATTATTACTAAAAATCAAATTAAAATGCACTTATGACTAAAATGACTCACAGCTCATAATTAGGATGCTATGTATCCTAACAAGATTCCCAGGGCCTATGGAGGAGAAAACTCCAAATTAGCACCCATCCGCCAGCGAGACAATACTTACAGCAAAGTGTATAAATTAATGGAATTCATTTGCAGTATTTTACAACCCCTAGATACCGCCAGCAAATTCTGTGACAAACATTTTGGGGATTGCTGTTATTTAAGCAATCCCCAAAATGTTTGTCACAGAATTTGCTGGCGGTTCCTGGGCCCCGCCTTAAACTTAAGGGGATTTGCTATTGATGCTACAATTTCAAGTGTCAACTCATTCATGGCATTCAAGCCAGGCTTAAAAACTTATTTATACAGACCAGCATTTGAATAAAACAGACGGTGGTAATTTTAGATACTGAGCTGTTGTGTCTTATTCTGAGGTGGTTTGTTGTGATCTTAACTGTTAATTAGTAAGTTTTATTCCCTTATACTGAAACGGGTACAATTTTATCTGTTGTCTGTTATGGCTATGGTTTTATGATATTAAATGCTGTAATGTTTTGATTTTATGTACAGCACTTTTGGTCAACTTCTGTTGTTAAAGTGTTATATGAATACATTTGACTTAGAATGTTTACTTACTTATTAATGTTGTCTAGTTAGGTCTGCCAACCACCACGTACACTTTTATATGAAATTCTGTGCATTTAACCTGCATGTGTTTATGTATATAACCATTATAACCATTGCATATAACTGCATGTGTTTATGTATATAACCATATAAGACTGCCATTTGAAATAACAATAAAAGTAATAAAATAACAACAGACATTACGCTGTATGCAGTGGAGAAAAAAAGTCTGAGCCCTTTAGTGAAAATGCTATTTTACATTTTTCTCAAATGTAACGCAACATTTTTCATTACAAATCAAATAAACCGGCATAATATTTGGAATGTAAAGTTGAGTATCCAGGAAATGGCATGGACTCCACAATCATGTCATTCCAGTATGATTTCACTATATTCCAACGGGCATCTTGTGATGTCACTGAATGTGTGTTGTTTTCTGTTTTCAATAAATGCTTAATAGGATTTGAGTAAGGTGGCAATCTAAGAAAAGTCATGACAGTCAGTATTCCTTGACCTTATGTGGTCTTCAAGTAATTGTTGTTACATAGTTTCAAGGTGTTCTTTGGGAATGTATCCTGCTGTCCACTCAAAATAACCAAGTCAGCATTTTCACAAGTGATGTCAGATGACTGGCTCCCACCGGATTTTGGTATTTATCCAAAGAACGTGTTTTTTTCTCAGTTGGGATTCTGTAGAAAAAAAAAAACTTTCAATGTCACTTACATTGATCAGAGTAAATGCTAGACAAACATGTTCAAGGAGAAGTAAAGGTAAAAAAAAAAAAGTTGTATTTTTTACCTATACTTCTTCAACATGTTTGTCCATCAGAATTTCCTCTGATCAATGTAAGTGACATTGAAAGAATCCCATTTTTATTTAGGATGCACAAGACATTGATTCCTCCCTCAAAGGTACAATCTCTGTCTGTTTAATGTCTTCACAGTCTCCTAGAGCACCTCTTTTCACCTTCTAAAATGCTTCAGCTAAGAGTACTTCTAATGAAACTCTTGACAAAATGCATTAACTCATATCAGTAACAGCAGAACCAAATGACATCACTCAGGATTTTTTGAGCAGTTATGCCCATTATATTACTTTGAAAGGCATCAAGGAAACCCAGATTTTATTCACAGCTCTGTAGTAAAATTGTGTTAAGTCATTTTTATATGTGATCCTAGGAGATTATCAGGTATAGCACTCAGGATCAGGATGGGTTTTTACATTGTGCGACGCTAATCACGCATACTGTAAGCATTCAAAATTGGCAGCATGACAAGAGCTGGAAAAATGATGAAGGTTTAGAGTCTGGCTTTTCTTCTTTCTGTAATCGTGAACAGCTGACTAGTTGTCGGGAGCTGAACAAATGTCAACAGCGCTTGTTTGGTCATTTGATTACTAAAGATCTTATCCATCTTTAAAACCCTGTGATATGTTAATCATGTACGAGACATCACTGGAACCAAGTCGCTCCTTAAATCACACATCTGAGATTTTACGGAGCCCTGTTGGTGACACGGCTTCTTAAAATAATTGACATAGTAATATTAAAAGTAATAACAATAATTGTTGATTCATTCAACACACAACGTAAGGTGGGAACAACCATAGATAGTGGCCCAATCCACCATAGAGTGCGCGCACACACAAACACGCGTACATACATACATTCACATATTCGCACACACGCACAGACAGACAGAGAGAGACAGACAGAGAGAGACAGACAGACAGACAGACTCACACACGCACGCACGCACGCACTGGAAACATTTTGGAAACCTAACATGTCTGGAATGTGAGAGGAAGCAGGAGTACCATGAGAAAACCCACATAGACACAAGGAGAACATGCAAACTCAACACGGGCAAAGCCCAGTGTAGAAATTAAACTGGGGAAATAGGAGATGTGAGGCAGCAGTACTAACTACACTGCACTACCATGCTGCCCCATAATAACAATAATATTAAAATTAAGTGGCATTTATATAGCACCCTTTACATAGAAAAGTGGATAAAAAAAAAAAACTGCACACCTCTTAGGACTGCGGGGCAGAGAGCAAGTACTGGGAGAAGAGGTAGGTTCTTCCTTCTTAATTAAAATTAAGCTGTTAACAACTTAAGGTGTGGGAACAAGAGCCTAACGTAGAAACTAGTTAGTGAAGTGTAGGAGTGATTAATAATAATAATGATAATGATTAATTATAAGGCAATTTTATTCCCACGCGTTAATTATCCCATTACGACACACTTACTAGCTCATGCCTTAAAGTCATGGCCATACCTTTATTTTATTAAATGGGAAGGTCATCAGCAGGGCTCCGTGGAAATTTGAACATGGTCACCCGATTCCATATACCATAATTACATTTTTTACCTGCCTCCCCCACGAGCACGGCTCGGATAGCAAGCAATAGCATTTCTGTTAAAAAGTCTGAAAATCTACAAGCTTAAGAGTATTTCTCACCACCAAACTTTAAGCAGTCCACTCAGAAGTCAATCGCAAGATCAAAAAGGGACGGAAAAAGAAAGAGCAAACTGTATCTGCAGCTTGCTTCCGAACTGACTTTGAGCACATTTAAAGCAGTGTTAAGGTTTGGGGAGAGCAGCCGAGGCAAGAGGATTAAAAGCTATCTAATTTGAGATTTGTGACATTCTCATTTGGTTCAGCAGCTGATCAGCAGTGAAACTGGGTGAGGCTTTCACATCTCGAGGCTGCTCCGAGTTGCTTTTAAAAAGAAGCGTGCGTTGCTTGCATGTCTCCAAATCGTCAGCTCTTTCCCATGCTCCATACATATTTCTCTCTGAACATTTCTAGCACTCCCTCTCCGCCCCCCAAATACGTCTCTATTTGTGTATGCACCAGGATCAGAGCCAGAAGGCCATAAAAGTGGGAGAAGAAAAACAGAGTTAGTGAGAAAAGAGAGAGAAAAAAGTGGAGTGAAACAGAAAAATGTACATCCAACAAGAGTGTAGGAGTGTCGGCCTGTCAAAGATACTGCCACTACAGTTTTATTATATGACATTTCATAGCGCTGTAATGTGCTGCTGGCAGGGGCGTCTGCTTTAGATGTCTTCATATCGCCTCTTCAGCTCGAGAAAAGCATCTCCAAGCACTTTGCATTATTGTGGGACGTCTTTGGCCGACTGCGCACGGGCAGAAACCCAGCAAAAGATCATTCCGAACCCCCGTTTTGCTTTCACTCTTGAAATAATGAAGTGTGTTAAAATAGGTCTTGGTCTTCATCGGAGCTCATTACACTCACAGCTAATTAGGGCAGTGCACTGTGATTACATGATTACTCTATTAGTTCAAGTGGAACAAGCTACCCTAGCTTTTATACATGCATGGAACACCTTTGTGAGATGAAACTTTGTGTTGCAGACGAGACTGTTGGATGAATAATGCCAGTAAAGTGCTGGAGAAGGTGGGTGTGGGATGAGATCATGTCGGAGCAGGCCCCCGTGGGACTTAATCAGTCCTGTGCAGACCACGACCAGCTCCTTAAGCATTTGGGCAGACCACTTGCTAACAAATTACTTACATGTTATAACAAATTACCTTTAACACAGGAGCATGACTGAGACAAATGTGACAGAAAAAAACATCATTAGTTATACGGAATTGGCTTGGATTTTCTACCAGGGATGCTGCAAGATTAAACTGTAAGAGCAAGCACCCCTGAGAGTAGGTCGAAAGCCAGACAGTGCAGGGCTAGCACATGGGTGTAAGAACCAGAAACAGTGGTGAATTAAAAATGATAACAAACATTAAAAAGATGTCAATGATGGGGTAACATTTTCCTTAAGAATATGATACCAATCATCAAAAAAAACCAAAACGATACTGCTTACAAAAAATAGGGAATATTTCAAAAGAAAATACCCCCTTAATAAAATATCCCCCATTTTTGGGAGCAGTGCAGTTGATTCTTGTTACTACTCACCAACTCGCAAAAACTTTTCTAACACTGCCATTCTGATGTAGACCAAATGCAGAGACATAACAGAGTACTAAGGGCCTCACCGAAACTGATGATGTCACACCCATTGGTGGTTTATTTTATATATATGACGTAGGATATATATATATTATATATATATATAAAAAAGGGCATCAACTAACGATTATTTTAATAAATGATGAATCAGTCATTGATTGTTTTTGATGAATCGGATATTTCAATAAATATATTAAATAAATCAATATTTTTAAGTAGCAAAAGTGCAAAATCTAAGAGATACGCACACATTAGCACAATACGTAACAGTGTGTAAATATCTAACTACACACATTTGAGTAGCTTGATGTGAGATGTTACCTTAATCCCACTTTTGCAAAGCTTGCATGTTACACATGTTTTAGTTGTGTGAAGCGTGAAGTGATCAAACACTTTTGAAGATTTAAGCCGAACCTTCTTCTCTGCGTCGGTTGTTAAATGTTAAACTTATTTAGAAGTTTCCGTGTCTGTTCAAGTCGTTCTTATTTATTTTTGCCAGCGTTGATGAAGTGCCGCAGGTGACATAAGCGGATATGTAAAGGAGAGTAAGACATAAATCGTGTGGCACAACGAATCAATAACTAAATTCGTTGCCCACTTTTAATAATCGATTTTTATCGATTTTATCAATGCGTTGTTGCAGCCCTACACACACATATACATACACATAAACATAAACATACACATACACACACACACACCAGAGAGCAATCCTACGTCATGATGCTTGTGATTCCGCATTTAATATATATAAAATATAATATATATATATTGTAATTGCAGCGGACAAAAGATTGTTTTGGTTTTAGTTTTTATATGAGAAATATTTATACATTATGTTGAATTCGTTCTCCAGAAATTCACTCAGTGGTGAATTAAAAGAGACTTTTTTAATGTCTTATAGAAGAAAATGTTTTGCATTGTTTAGACTTCAGAAATAAAAAGAGATATTTCATCGATCAATAATCTTATTTGATTCACAGTATAGTAAATCAAATCACGAGCAGAGGGTATTGTTAAACCCCTGCAGAATACAAACTAAAAACTAAAAAAATCTCCTAGTGCTTGCCATTTATGGCCGAGCTGGACTAAACATTGTTATCATATTAATCGTGGGCACCTGGTAGTAAGATTTACTTTTTGAAACAGTGTTCATTTTGTTGAAGTGCACTTTAATAAAAGTTTATTTAAAAAAAGGTGTGATTTCTACAAGGGTTTCCCTTTTTGTGGATCTTAATCCACATGGGGATCTGGTGTGATTTAGTGGTGCTACTCACCGAGGGACGTGTTGCAATGGTGTATATTTACCATTACAGAAATTATTTGTTGTATTCAGAGGCAAGTTAGTCTTACAATCAAACATGATATTGCGGACAATCAATAATCATTTTGATAAATTTGCCCGACCACTCACCCCAAAAGGGAAAACAAAGTCTGTTGGAAACGAAGAGCAGGCTTAAATAATATGACAAATTCATAGGACTGTAATGATACACTAATCAAAATAGATTCATGATACGGAGTAAATGATTTGATTTTTTGACAATGCGTCTTGTGAAATGTAAACAACAAACAACAAGCTCATTTTTGTTTTAAACTAAAAATATGTATCCCCATGCAATTAAATTAAATGTCTAAAACACAATTGTGTATAAAACACTCGATTCACCATAATAAATAACAAAAATAATGTGTACTTATTTCCATTTAATGTTTATGGGAGCACAAAGTATGACTGTGCCCTCTGGTGTTCATAAATGCAGCAGCATCAAATGACATAATAAACATCGCATACCAGCATGACGTACATTGTGACATGCACCTACATATCAGTAAACCAATGTCAATGTAATTAAAACCCATATCTGTCTTTGCTTACCTTGACATCAGAAACCTTCATTCGTGTTCCTTCCTTGCCAACAAAGATGTCGTCAATGTCCACCAGAATGTAGCGCTCCAGTGCAAGTGACAGCCTTTTGCCTGTCAAGAAGCTCACCGCATCCACCAGCACCAGTTTGTGCAGCCAGAAGTTGAGGTTGTTGCCGAAGAGCACTCTTTGGATACCGTCGTGAAGTCCAAGGTCCTGGACAACTGCTGCATGAAGGGGTGCTGGAGGTCCTCCGGCTTCTGGTGTCCTACCCCGTGCCAGCAGGACAGGCTCATATGTGGAGTGATTTGACTGGAAGACGGTCCAGTCATCCCCTGGCAGAGGGCCACGCTCAACCTCACGAGCTTTGGTGATGAGCAGGAGTGGTGACTTGGGGTTGATGCTACAGTCCCTTAGGGCCAGGTTAGAATGTAGAAAGAGGGGGAAGCCCTTCAGCTGGGCGCTCTGCAAACTGTTCTCATTCGCCTTTAGAAATTTGGTAGACGTTGAGCGAGAGATGGAGTGGGAGTGAGAGAGAGAGAGAGAGAGAGCGAGAGAGACAGAGAGATCAATTTTTGTACACTTTGGCATTCATTTAATCCAGCAAATCTCCTAAAGCAATATAGCCCATCGTGAGCTCTCTGCTAAGCTAAAGCAAACATACTGTTGATCCCCAGTATCCCTGTGGTCCTTTGAGGCATTTCGTATATCATTGCTAATTCTCCAATAGTTTGCCAGATTACAGTTGAACTTGAGCACTTAAGTGTTTTTTTACTGCACATTAAAAACCTACTTATTCAATCTGGTTGATTTGTTATAATTATTGCATACTTTGATCTCAACATATCATATCATATCTCATGTTATACATCCTCATCAATCAATACACCATATTATTTTAGTTCCACTTACCATACAGGAGCACTTAGTTCACAATAGTTCTAAAATTGCAGTCCGTTTTTTTCTCTGCATACTTCTAGACCTTTATATTTGACGTTAAAGTTGTCCTAGTGTGTATCTGAGGCAGTGTTTGTGCTCTATGATGGATTGGTGCCCTGTCTAGGGTTCTTCTTGCTTTTTGCCCTATGCTGCCGGCTAGGTTCTGGCTCTCCTGCGACCATGTCCAGGGTTAACTGGATAGTGAACTTTTTCATTAGGTAATGAAAACTTTTAACTCCTCCTTATGTAATTCTCATGTTAATCATCTAGACCCCTCGTTTGGAGTCCTGAACCTAACTTGGTTTCTTCATTATAACATTTAAGGAGTTATTACTTTTCACTGATGCCCTAGGCTGGTTCAGTTAGGATTTGGGGTCCAGATAGTTGTAAGGCTGATTTGAGACAATGTAAAACATGTCACAATTTGTATAATTTGTAAAGTGTTGGTTAGTATTTCCAAACTGAAAATAAACATGATCACCTACATTTGTGATGGAAAGCTTTCAAAATTACATTTCTTTGGTTTATTTAATGTCGCTATCGGCATCACTGGCCATTTCAGCGACAAACAAAGTTGTATCACACACACACGCACACGCACACACAGGTCAATGGTAAGTTAGGATAATCAATTAACCTAATACATATGTGGGAGAAAACCGCTCCATGCTGGGATTGAACCCAAGACCTTCTTGCTGTGAGGCAGTGGTGCTACCCACCGAGCCACGTGCCGCCCCAAAAGTAACAAATCTGACAAGTAAATACATATCCAGCAGTGACACATGATCTAACAAAGCAATTGGTAGGCAGTAATAGAAGAACAGCAAAACAGACCAAAGAATCTCATAACTGCCTGCAAACTAACAGCTATTCTGTCTCAAAAGCACAAACTGAACTTTATTATCAATTAATTTCAGAAATGCGTACTGCAGACACAATTTAGATTATGATTAATGGCTGATCATTAGCTAGGCTTGTTAGTGTGGCAGAATGATGTATCCAGTAATAGTCATTATATTGTGACATGGACGATAGCTCTGGCACAAACAAAACGTTGTAGCCACTTGTACAATTAATCACAATCTAATTAATTATATATGAAATCAGTGCTTTCTCGAAGCTGAATCGTTTGTTACCACCTAACAGGTTTTGAAAACACACACTTGGAAGTCCTGAAGAGAGTCACAGCTCTTTCTCTCTCAGTCTTGTACTTACAACTGTAATGTAAAAGGAGCAAAACTCAAAATAACTGGGATTAGTACTCTTCATGAATCGTGAACTCAACATACAAATTCCTGTCTCTACAGCCAATAGGTTCTGAGCATAAGGTTACAAGGTTCATTAAATCAATTTCTTCCCGTCATGTGATCATTCCAGTGATGCTTCATTGTTTCATTCTAAGATATTCAACACCATTTAGCCTTGGGTGCCACAGAGAAATCCATGGGAATGTTTTATAATTGGCCCAAAAGCCAAAAAAGAGCAAGAAAATGAAGGGAGATGATGGCAAGGTTGTGCTCAAGAGATTATGTTAAGCCAGCTGCTAGCTCAAGTCACTACCACCACCCTCATGAGAAAGTGCTTCAAGTTATCAGAGATGTGCTTCTCCATGTTGTATCATTAGATAGGTTCAGAGCTTTTATTCACAGAGGCATAATTGGGTGCGGAAGCACAATTTCAGGATTTAAAAAATGCGAACACACCAGAGACAAAGGGATGTGAGAGCAGAGGTGTACACACATTTAAAATATTAAAGTAAGAATACCGTGCCATAAAAACTAACTACCACAAGAAGATCCAGCATGGTTGGAAGTGAATATCAACTCTTAAACTGGGTTGCATTGGCCTGTCTTACTCTAAAAACTGCAGGGATTATACATGGATTGATCATCATTGGATTGATGGATTGGAATCAATATTGTGAAATATACTGAAAATTTTAAATATGTACATATATTATTTAAGTTACTGTTTAATTTGTGCTTTAGCCATTTTTACCACCTGCTTTTCTCTAAACACTGTAAACACTTAGTATGAACTAGAGATGCAACAATTGCAATTTTGTTGGCCAATTCTGATTCTGAACATATGATGAGCCAGCTCTGATTTTCATTCTGTCTAAGAATTTCAAATAACAGCATACAGAAACAGTGTTCAACTTTTTCTTTTAATGGAAACTTCATTGCTAGAAAGAGAACAGGGGCTGCAGACTTGTGCCTGGCCCTGCGCTCTCACTAGCTTTTGTGTTACCCTTTTTGCCTCTGCTAGCTTTGTCAATTCTTGCTTTTTAAAAATTCTTTGTTCTGAATGTTTTCAGAGGTTGAAGTTGTTTCCTCCATGGACTGATTTTCACCATGCACGTATTGCAAAACAGAAAGCTCTGAAAAGCTTCTATACTGAAGATATGGCTGTGTCCAAAATACACTGCTCACAAAAATGCTTTTTGTGATACGTATAGATTCCTAGTCCCTCATTAGTATTGCTCTGTATAGAGAGAGAAGATTTGGTTGACAAAATAGCACTCGACACTACTGAAGACTAGCACTTCCTTATCAGTCCCATAAACAAACCCGACAAGTGGATGAGCCGTGTTTATAGCTCTGTACATGAACTGAATTAGAGTTAGTAAAAGCACTACGTTGTTACGTGTGGCTATGTTTGCGCGACTGCCGATGTCGTGCACTGCACAACTGAAACGTGACTGGCACAGACTCGATTATATTAGACTAATCACCAACTCAACCAAATCCCTCCACATACAAACTTTGAACGCCACTTTTAAGATTAAGATGAAGACTTTTAATTCAGATTAAAACATATTTTAAGTCTGGAAAAAGAGTGCTGGAATATATGCAAATTAAACTCTGGTATACGAGATCCGCTTTCTTGTACATTTTTTTTTTTAAAGAAAATGTTAATGTCACTATATAAGAAAAAACACATGCAATGTTGTAAAACTGAAGTGCTCACCTAAATCAATTAGATCAAGGTAATATCGTTTATTGTGATAACTCTCTTGACAATAATAATTAGACAAAATGTCATTATCGCATCAAGGCGGGTAGGAGGGGTGTTTTTAGATTATGTGTTGTACTGGGCCAGACAGGATTCACAGGTGCACAGCTGTACCCCTCTGCTTGCCAATCAACTGTAGGGGCACAATTGGGCATAAAAAATAAGCATGTTAAACACTAAATAGATTAAGTGATTTAACGCTAAATCGGGCATTACTCTGCCATGAATGAGTAATGAATTACAAAAAAGCATTAAAGATAAATATTTTTTATTCTAACTTAACTGATACAGTTACTATTTTAATAAATGCATTTGCTTTATTGCTTTAATATGTATTTTGGTAGGTTATACAGTTAACAGCTAAATGCGGCTCAGCCGAAGTGGCCAAAATGTATATCTATAAGTTATCATTACCTTGCCTTCGTGGTGGCTGCCTTTCTTTAAAATACACTGCTCAAAAAATTTGGGGATATTTCTGTGAGCAGTGTATTCGCTGATGCCCATTAATCCATGCAAAATCTAAAGAAATGTATTTATACTGAAAGCATAAGCCGCTAATGATATTGGAATTATGGGAAATGTAATGCCTATAGTGAATTTGCATGGCATGTCCTGTTGAACATCACATTTGAAGAAGACAAAAAAAAAAGTTTTTTTTTTTTTTTTTTTGTATTTCTCGGATCCGTGGCAGCACCAATGTTTGAAATAAAAAATAAATAAATAAATAAATAATTTTATTCTAGCTTTTTCCGCCCTCCGGTGGAGAGCCAACCGTTTTCTTCAGTTCATTTAATTTTTTTCCAGATTCACTTTAATTTAATTGTAGGTTA
>JAVSBV010140145.1:0-16385 GCA_033117975.1 Parotocinclus spilosoma | reverse complement strand
ACAGTCTTACAATTCAAGCAATTGTGGGTTAAGGGTCTTGCTCAAGGACCCAACTGTGGCAGCTTGGCAGAGGTGGGATTTGAACCCTAGACCTTCTGATCCAGAGTCCAGTATCTTAACCACTAGGCCACCACAGTTCCACTTTCTCATATGGAAAACTGAAGGTGAATTCAAGATTGCAGTATTCAAGATAATACAGGTCCTTCTCCCACAGCTTAAAGCTAGAAATTGACCATTGTCTGCCAAACTGCTTTCATTTTATATGTATGTTTTCTTATGTTTGAGACACCCTATACACTGTAAAATGGCATCCAA
Source organism: Parotocinclus spilosoma (assembly GCA_033117975.1). Classification (NCBI taxonomy): domain Eukaryota; kingdom Metazoa; phylum Chordata; class Actinopteri; order Siluriformes; family Loricariidae; genus Parotocinclus; species Parotocinclus spilosoma. Next base: position 16,070 of record JAVSBV010140145.1, on the reverse strand, counting down.
GGTCAGGTCATGAGTTTTGACAGAGACCTTTCTTATTCTCCAGAATTTGTATTTACCCTCAATGCTGAGTTTTAACAATAAGCTAATCTGTCCTGAATAAGTGGTTAAATGCTTTTTAATAACTGGTTAAAAAATAAGATAAGGAAAGGATCAATAATATTGATGTCTCTCAGTATATACAGCAATTAAAAAAAAACAACTACATATTACTTCAGTGGAGAAATCTCCTTATCGATGAGCAATAACCATTGATATCAGTATGCACAAGTCAATTTCTGTAAATATGCTCTGTGGCTGCAGCGTCTGATCTCAGTGCACTCGTCCTTATTGGTCCCTCTGTCTGGTAAACAAGGCAATGTGATGTCCAGCAATTCCATCAACACTTGGCAAACACTTTTTTGTGCTGGACTTAAGCATAATGCTGTCATTTGTTTTACCTCATAACAATACCATGCCTTTTCTTTGACAGTTAGGAGCAGAATGAAAATTTGAAATCAATGCTTTCACAATGACACACCTTGTGAACTCAAATATGGATCACGCCCACCTTCTACCATGTTCACGCTCTCCGTTTCCTATTGATTTCCCAATGCCAATAGTGCCAAATGCTATTTTGTCACAGATCTGCCATGCTTTCAGGGCTTTACTACCATCCTCTCCATTACCGGCCGCTTCTCCTATAGCTTGCCACACATGTCTGCCTAGTGCTTGCCGAGCTGCTAGAAAACTGTTAAAACAGTTATAAAATTTGTTAAAACAGAGGAGCCTGAATCCCACATAGGCTCAGTAAACTTTAGTTCTTCCTGTGATTTGTCAGTGTAAGTTCTCAGGTCAGTCACCCAGGTCAGGAAAGACTGGCAGTATGAGTTCAACAATTGGAGAAAGATTTGAGAGTTTAATTAAAAGTGCAACTTGACACTTAAATCTTCCTCCGATTTGTGAACTTCTACTGCCAATTCATAAGTTATTACAGTAAGATCAACTACCCCATCAGTAGTCTCACTTCCATTAAAATACCTTTCTGCTGATCTTCAGTTTAGAAAGATTTCTTTTAATATTTTAATATAAAAAGTTGATGTTTTTGACAATAGGGTTGAAGCTGTTCTTATAGGGTATTTGGATTCTGAGAAGAAACTTTATATCTGTGATTTTTATACACATTATTTGTCTTGTAGAGTGCTTTAGAGTGTAATTATGATTATGTGAATTATGTTAATTATAATTATGGTACTGTTCCTTGCTCAAGGACCCACAGTAGTAGTTTGGTCAATGTGAGAGGTGAACCCTGAACTTTTAGGTACAAAGTTTTGAATCTTAACCACTTCACAAAAAAGAAAAGGTACATTAGTTATTTTATCCTTAAATAAATCAGATGTAAAAGTTCATGTACTGAGGCTTCTGATCTTTTACCCAAACATAACCAACTCAGTGAAACGAGATATTTTTACTGGCTATGCTGGAGGTCCAAGGGCTTTAGAGGCCTGTCTGTGGGCGTTATAATCACTGTACACATGCTGCTCGTGGTTTTGGGTTATCTCCTGTGTGTGTCTCACAAGCTTGACTCCATGGCTGGTATTGTTCCTCCTTCTGTCCTTTTTAGCCCTCTTCGCCTAACAAAGCCTGCCGTCTTTATTGTACAAGGCTAGCAGTAATGCAGGCTACCCACTCTTGGCATTCTTGCTATCTAACTTGTGGGCGATTTTCAGTTAGCGAGCATTTTAAACAACAGTTGAGCTTCTGTAAGCCATAAAGAACAAACAGCATGCTCCAGTTACAGTGCCACAGAGCAGGCTATAAAATGTGAAAGAACATGTCAATTTACCTTTGGCAGGTTGGCGTTGAGTACACAAGAAATGTACTGAACAAGTAAATGGTAAAATTAGTTTACTGACAAATGCTGGTCACTTCTTATTTAACGTAACAAAATAGATGTAAGTCACTCTTATTGGACAATTGTAGAATGCAAAAATATGTTTGTTTTTGCAAACATTTATCCAAATATCATGCATCTCTTGCAAGTATCTCTTTCATGCTCATCCTTTTCCTTTCCACTGCCACTTTATCCTTGTAAGGGATACATTCTTGTATATCCTTGTAAGGACCATTGAGGGTCTTGGCCTTAGGCTCTGTAGAGGTGCTTATGAGGTTTATGTTCTGTTACAAATGAATATGAATCTATTATATTCTATAGTATTTTATAGTTTACCCCATATTTCATACAACTGTTTGCGGTTTCTGATATATTAAAATATATTTCTATATCCAGGAAATGGCAGGGTTATAATACAGTATGATTACATATAACAATTGGTAAATTATATTTATGACAAATTTGTTTACATTTCTTCATCGTGAAGCCATTTGCAAAGTGAATAATCTCAACTCAACTTTCCAAGAACTTCACGCTTTTATCTAGATAAGTTATAACTCCAATTAATACATCACTTCAACACAACAATTTCTACATGATCATTTCTAAATAATACTGTTTAGATTTCCATAATATTGTCCTGAAAAATGATTCCCTAGAGCGTAAGGTATGTTCCTAGTGTAAGATTTTTTAAGCAGTTAGAGTAGCATAGTTGTTGTCCCTAGTGTAAGTGTATGCAAGAGTTTACTTTTGATACCCTGGTTTCCTCCAGCTTCCTAAAGACATACTGGAGGTCAATTGGTGCCTCTAAAGTATTCCAGTGTGAGTGCATGTGCAATATTACATACAAGTTTGGGTACAACTGGTTGAATGACATGTTTATATTTTTGCAATTTAATATTAATACTAAGGTGGTTTATCATCTGGAATTGTACAACAACTTTTGCACATTTTTGTGGATTTTTTTTCTTTTACACATTTTAATATTTTAAATGTGCAATATTATATCTTTCTTAAGGTATTATCATTTCAACGTAGAGTTCATACATGTCATTTCAACGTAAACTATTTGTATAAAGGATATGAATCCCTGTAACAATCATTTGATTGTACCAAGGACTGTTTTGCATTGAGCTGTATCTCTCTCATAGACAGGCCTTGTTGTGGGACTCACTGAACTGAGGCAGATGTGAACGAGAACAATGGAATCTCCTTGAACAGAGAGCAGGGCAGTGACTGACTCCACGGGTACACAGGCTGTGAAGAATGCCTGGCACTTGCCCAGAGTCACTGACGCTATTACAGACCCACCTTATTTCCCATGATGTCCCATGACAGAGGTCGACCACACCTTCAAAGGCCAGCCCATCCGCCTCAGAAGTGCCAAAGGCTTTTCAGAAGCTTGTCGAGGTGTCCTCAGAACGGAGACTGGACTGTGTAGAGAAGGACATTGGGAGGCCGTGTAGACTGTTGATCTAGGCTCAGAAGACTACCATCACGAATGGCTACTGCAGGCACCTCAGGGCTTGGACGGAGGAAAAAGGCTCCTGGTCTGATGGATCAGATCGGCAAGATATTTGGAGGGGATAAGAAGAAAAGAGGAAAGGTGAGCAATGAGGAAAACAAAGTGATGAACTAACACTTGGTAGATGCAAACTGAATTTTGGTGGTTCTTTTTTATTCAAAGCTTTGCTATGGTGGTTCACATCAAAAATAAGATAATTTACACATATGCAGAATATCATTCATATTCCATTGTCAATTTGAGAACTTGGTGTAGACATTGCTGTAAAGTAACCTTTCATAAGTCCCCAAATGAGCAAGTCGGAGAAAAGCCAAGCAATAAGAATATTTAGGGATGCATACGTTAAGACATCTTGAGAGAAACAGTTCAAATGGGAAATAAAAGGTAATGTAAATGGTTTTATTTCCTGTAAATGCAGTCTAAAATAATAAAATAAGTTAATGAGCTTCAACAACAAATAACTAAATTATAGGAAATTAATTGAGTAATAATAAAAAACACTGATAAAATATCAGCCATATAGGTGGTGGAAATAGCAGCAGCCTCAGAAATTTGCGCTTCAGTTAAAAGCACAGTGTTGCCCAATATATGTTATGGGTGTGTCCCTACAATGCTGTGTGAAGGTACTAAGCTGGATAACATGCAGAACTAGTAGTCCTGTATACATTTAAATAATACATTTTACAGGACTTTAAATTCACATTTGTCGTGATATTTTCATATATACTGCTCACAAAAATTAGGGTATATTTCAAAATGAAAAAGCCTGCAGTTAATAATATACAGACCGAGCTTGCGATGTAAAGGTTGGGTGGTGTAGTTCCCAGGACAGGACCCAGAACTGGCGTCCTATCAAGGGAACATTTTTGTCTGCAACCACTCCAGCATCCATGACTAGGATAAGCAGGAGTAAAATGTGATATTAATTAGGGGAAAAAAATTAAATCATCACATATTTAATGACATAATAACAGTAAATAACATGAGGCAGTTCTCACATGTACCACACTATTTCATGTTTACATGTAATTAATCATACTATTCAGAGTGTGATGTAAAATATGTTACTGGAGTTTAATTACAACAAGAATAGTGTTTTATTTCTGCATACAGAAGATATTTCCCCATCAAAATATGCTTAAAGATGGATGTATAATTTAGTAATTATCAATACATCATGCAATTTTTATAACGGTCCATGACAAGCACACAGTATTTCTAGCTTGTTCTGTTATACACATCTTTATGTCATGTTTAGGGTTCGTTCCGCGGTCACCTGTCCTCCTCACCCCAAAGACCCCAGCATTCCTCCAGCCGGCGCCGTGGAGACGTGAACCCTATCGTGCATTTTTTCAGGAGCTTTGTAAGTGTACATAACTCTCAAAATCTCTCAAAAGTTCTAATTATGGATATTAAGGTTATACGATAACCTGCTCTATTATTGAGAATGTTAGCTGTGTGCAAGCATGCCATTTCCATAAATCAATCTTTGTTCCACTGAGATGCCACAACTACTTCCTTAATTCTGTCATGGAACAATCATTTTGACAAACCAACCACAGTTTTCTTATTGGCACAGTGCGAGAGTTTGCAGTCCAAATTTTGTCATCATGTCAGAGACACATCCAAGTTACAATGATACAGGCTTGTTTGTGCATCAGACAAAATCATTACAGACACTTTATTTACCTGTCTTACTTCATTCACATCTCTTTTATATGCATTGAAAGGTGTATTTGTGAAGGTTTGAATGTATGCTCACTGATAAATTGTGTTTTGTTATTTTAAGATTGAGTCATTTCCCTGTTTTGTACACCTAAGTAATTGAGTTTACAAATAAGTAAATATCAGTGCTGAGGAAGTCATATCTGAGACAGACTTTTTCATTTTCAGTATCTTATTAGGTTTGCACCGCTATTCCAAAGGATGTTTAGAATATGTAATAGCAGCCAGGTTTTCATCCCTTGTGAATTGTTTATTAATTAAATAAAGTTTTGGCTACAGAGGAAGACCTCTGTAATGTGCACAATTATGCAGTAGTCCTCATTTAACTAAAAAAAACTGTAAGAATTGATGAACCTGTCAGTGGGCAAGGGGAGGGGGCAGGCTCCTGACATATTTAATTTACGCATGTTTTAACACCCACAGGTTTCCTCTCCTCGTCCAAAGTCAAGGGTAAGTGTATTATTTTGTAAAATCACTAATGTGGTCTATGTTTAAAACTGTTTAAAGAGTCGTATGGTACAATGATGATTTCCATCAAAGCAACAATATTTGCATGTTTAATAAGCATGTTCACCTTAATTTTATTAATCTTCCAATCACAAGTTTCATTGACACCCTTATAAACATAATACTTTAATACAACTTAAATTATACAGAATGCCTCAAGTTTGGAATTTAATACTTTATAAATGCATACTTATAAACTGAGCATAAATGTAGAACTTGACAAATGCTGCTCTAACTTAATTAGTAATTTGCACATTTATTGACAGAATACTTGATTTATCTTTTACATTAATTATTTATAATATATGTCATGTAATCATTAATAATACACAGTACAGTATATATGGTCCGTTCTACTGAATTAGTACCAAATTAGTTCATTCTGTCCTCACAAAGTTAAATGAATGAAAAGCAGTAATATTCACTTATAACAAGTTAACTGTATATAAAATCATAATTTGTGGACTGGGTTGGATTGGTCCAGTGCAAACTTGTGCCTGCACACTAAATAACCCTCAAAATGAACAGTACTTTCTATTGAAAGGTAGTTTTTTAAAGTAACTTTTTTGATTTCTTTGAAAGTAAGCTTAAAAGCTTCAGATTTATAATCATATTGAAATAATGCTGTCGTGTGTTGTTATTTAACTACCGAAAGTGTTTTAGTTGCTGAGTGATTAGATCCCATAGCTTAAAAGTAAATATGCCCCAAATTTTAAATTATCAGTCACTACTGAACAATGTTTTCATTAAGTATTTTGATACTTTTATTTGATTAAAAAAAAATTAAAAACAAAGTCTTAATTAAAAAAATTGTCTCTCAAATGTCTTGCAAGTCTTGAAAGTATACTGGCTATTTTTGTTTTTTGTCTAGTCGATGAAAATTTTTGTCTAGTAGATGAAATTTTTACTATTGAAACATTTGTTTGTGTTTGGGAAGAGTAAAATAATATATTTAAAATAATATAAAACCACAGTATGAACAATGAATATTTTAATTAAACACACACACACACACACGCACACGCACGCGCGCACGCACACGCACACACAGAGCCTGCCTACACCTTTATTAAGTACAATATCTAAAGTTTCTAGGGCCAAAAATTCATTGCTAACTACAGTATTTGTGTGACTATTTAAGTAAATAATAAAGAAAGATTGTCAAGACCATTGCTCAGTTCATTTTATTCTATCTTAAATAGTCACTTTGAAATAATATGATATTGAATAAAAAATATGTTTTTTAAAAAAAAATTGAGGAAATGTTAAATTGCTGTTTTAATAATGTTGATGTGCTTTTCTCTTTGACTTTTATTTTATTTTTTTATTTTTTTACAAATTTAACATTTTTACATTTTATTGTGTACTTTCTGCAACGTCTTATCTGTACCTTTGCAGTACTGTTGTACAGGTTTGTGCATGTGTGCTGTGTTTTAGGCTGTGTGGGTGGGTTGGACCCCCATGCTAATGTTGCACATTAAGTGGGATTATAGCGAGAAGAAAAGAGAACGTAGTACAAGATCCAGCTCTTTAACACTTTAAATAAAAGGTTATGCATGTAGAAACTTTTCACCGTGGCAAAACATAATGTTTCTATTTTATTTGTCTTCTTTCTGTTTTCGGTGCAGTGGAGAGACCTCTTGGGCCTGGTATGTCTCCCTTTACAGTTTTTCATGTTTACATTTACACTTATTTCCATAGGTAGACCTTCTTGGCTTGAGCAGACTGCCTTCTGCTCATCTGTAATGTTCCTAATAAGTGTATTAACAGCCCTTTCCCTTTCTGTGATGAATGCATTACTGGTTAGTATTTCCAATTCTGTGGCCCTTTGGTGCTCATGTCAGCTTGACACAAGTCCTATTTTTTATTTTTTTTTTGGCTCAGTTTTGTGAATATATGCTTTAGTTAAGGAAGCATCACTATTGCAGAGGGTCTATTCAGTCGTCATCATAATTGTTAGATCAATCAATCAGTTAGATCATATATATATAGAACACTCTTAGCTCTTGCCCATGTTGGAGAGGTTAGAGTATGACTGATTAATTGAGTCTGTGGACAGGTGTCATTTATACAGGAGACAATATAAGACAGCTGTCTAATGCAGGTAACAAGTTGATTAGGAGCGTCTAACTGGTCTGTAGGAGCCACATATGTGTGTGTGTGTGTGTGTGTGTGGAGAGAGTATATGATTCTATTTAGCTATCTCAATTTCTATAGAAAAACAGTGGCAGCAGAATTGGTTGTACTGAATACTCCTTTAATTGGTTTTCAACTCCATAATAAATCAGTTTATCAACTTTCTGTCCTTTAGTCCTTAACCATAAGCAAATGGTTTGCCAGTGTTGAGGAAAAAAAAATGTGTATGCGCCTACAGGCCATCAGATTAAGTGGAATGTCAACAGTGGACTTACATAGCTTATTGTTTAACATCAGGGCCTGAACTCCAATCATGATTCAGAATCTAGAGGGAAGTTTTTACAGAAGAGTGAAGGACGTTGAAGCAGTAAAGGGCAAAGAAGCTCCATACTAATACCAGTATTTTTATGACAGTTTTTGGATACCCACACACCTATGGCTATTCAGCATAGTACTTAATGAGACCATTCTAACCATAAAATGCATGGACTAACCATGCTGTTAAATAACCAGCAAAAAGAACGTGTACACTTGAATGTGTCATTGCATTAACATGACATTCAACTCCTTTGCTGATATAAATAGCCTTTACTCTTCTAGAGAAGCTTTTAACTGGTATGCGGCCGCATAACTACTAGAATATTAAAATGGTCAGGAACTGATAACATTGCAAAATTAGAAGCACACAGTTTCATTCAAAATGTTCTATAGCATTAATATTGTTCTTTAAAAGATGGTGCGGTTTGACACTCAAGTTGCCACTGTTTTGAGACATTTCTCTGTAATTTACACCACTTCAGTTGCCTCGCATTGCATAAAGTGTTTTTAGATTTGAGTACTGATGCTTGTCCACATAATTATCATGCATTTTCAGAAACAATCTGTGCTTGGTAAGGAGTGTGGTCAACCTGAACGTAACAGCACTTACATTTGGCCAGGGTTGGAATTTGACTAAATTGCTTGTTACGAAGTTGACATCCCATCACAATCACAAAGCTCTTCAGTATGATCAAGGTTTGCTTGTAAGACTGTAGGCTGCATGTTTTCCATGCATCCGTTATCAAAACAATGTACACATACACTTGACCAAGATCTGCACCTTTTAAGGTATTAACATGGCACTGTGTTGAGACTAAACCGACTCTGAATCTGTAAATCTGGACCACAAAATATATTTGAAGCTATTCAGAAAATGCATACTCTAAGATACATAATGTCAACCCCTGGCCTGATGACATCATTGGCTGTTTTCCTAAATGAAATGGACTTAATGTACGCTTGGAGAAAAACAAACTTAATCTACACAGGGAGGTGGGCCAGCCGGTGCCCACCTGGCAACTCTGGACGCAAGGGCAGGAGCAACCCTAGACGAGGCAAAAAAAAAACATTGTAGGGCACACACACAGTCACACAATAAGGGCTACTTTAGAGACACCAATTAACCTAACACGCATGTCTTTGGACTGTGGAAAACAGCAATTTTATTGTAAAAAGCACCAAATATAAATTTGACTTTGACTTATGGTGTAATAACATACAAAACATCGCCCTGTAACCTGGATTAATTTGAAAATTAATATGTAATTAATGTGTCAAATTTACTCATTTTGTACAGATTCATTTGAGTCAACAAAAAAAAATCATTCATTTCATAGTTATAGGGTAGTAAAGCAATTTGTATAGGGCTGTACAAAATATTGAGGTTTGTTCCTTACGCAACACATTTTTTGAGGAACAAAATTTGACAAGCAGTCCTTAGAACCTTGAAATGATCAGGTCTAGCATAAGGTCGATTTGCATTTAATATGTGAACTCTTACTGTGTGACGAGGGTAAACGTTGAACTGAATTAAATTTGATTTCTGACACTTTGATCCAGAGTTACTGGGTGACTTTGAAACAGCACAGCTTTTTTCTAAAAAGTAAAGTCGTTTTCTCCTCTAGACGCTTTGAAACAGAGCATATCCTCAGTAATCAGATCTTCACCCTCTTTCTCCCTTACAGCATGGTGAAGGCGTCTCTTGTTCGGAGTCATTCAATCCCTAGTGCCCTCTTCTGTTATGTTCACATACCTTTTGAGTTCACAGTGTGCTTTTATGTAAACCTCTACAGTCTTTTGTACACAGAGTGGTTCTGAGCGAAAATGCATATAGATACATTATATTGGTTCATATACCTAGGAAAAATGTACTGTGAGAATTCATAGTAACTGTAAACTGCTTGACAGTTTTAATGTGGCCTTTACATTACAATTTGACAATAATGTTCACAGTTCTATGTGAATTATTGATGGTAATTTGACCACTTCATGATTCTACTGTCAAATTTCATAGTACAGTTGTATACTTGGTTGACTTTAAACTGGCCATGTATTATTTCACAGTAAAAAACATTCTGGGTACAGTGGTGTGGATGCATAGTTTTTAAATGATTGTATAAACATTGCTATTTACCTCCCGTGCCTTGCTATTGATGTTCATAACCCAGCCTATTGGGTAATCTATAGTATATGTATGCTTGAGTTAATCCTATTTGCTCTTGAGACTGGTGAGACTGTCCAGAGTTTCTTAATGTTTTATCTTCTGGGTCATTATGCACTGCATTATATTTACAGATGTTATTGTAAAAAAGAACATACCAATTTAGGCTGTATAGTGGAAAGGGCAGATAGTTGTTAAAATATATATCAGAAACAAACTGAAAACTACACAGTATGTGTTGTATTCCATAAGTTTTCTAGCAAGTTTTCTCTCTCTTTTCCCAACTTCACAAATCATAGCATGTACAATTTGTATTCAGCACAATTAGTATCTGGATATTACTGTGCAAATCATAATGTTTCAAAATCACTTATTTTATGGAAAGGGAGATTCCAAATGGGGACCTCAGTCTGCTCATGCAAGTTATTTTTGTAGGGTTCACCATCAGCACGTGGCTCGGAGAGTGTCCGGTCACCTCAAAGACGCCGCAGAGAACAGAAAACACTGTCCAGAATCTTCAACCTGGTGAGCCTGCTGTGGCAACAACTGCATATTCACTTGCTTGAGCAAGCTTGGATAAAAGTTTGAATACTTAAGACTGGGCAGATGGATCTTTCTCTGTCTTCTAAAAATCTTTTAGTCCTTCACTGACCCACTCTGTGTTTTTTTTCTTCAGGCAACCACTTATACTCCTCTGACCGCAGCCAACCCTTAACTGTGATATCTCACTCTGAATACCTTCTTCACCTTTACAGTTCACTTCTGCCAGCACAATGATATTTTCATAACCCTGTGCTTATACTCAGATTTTGCACCATTTTGTTCTTCCTTTTTTTGGTTAGCATTAAATCGGAATCCACTGTTAACACTTAACAATTTATTATTAAATTGTTACTTACTCTGTACTCTATATTAAGCAACATACTATTACCATAATAATAAGGTCATTGAGCATAGAGTGTATAACTTGTATAACGATCCTGGCAGGTACAGTAATAGCTACCTGAACATTTCTGAATCAAAGTTAAAGGGAATTGTACATTAGCAAACAATTCATGATGCTGTAACAATGGCTACACACATTTTTGCAGGTGTAGCCTCCTGCCACTTTGTTGTTCTATTCTGACCTTACTTTACCCTGCCCATTAATTGTCAGTCCAGCCGGCATTTCCACCTGGACTCTAATCCCTGAGATCCCAAGGCCAACAAACTATTTACCAGTTTTTCCACACTCTACTGAATTGTTCATCACTGTTCTTTGTTCCTTGATCTTTATCTTCACGTTTCCATTACTAACACACATGCTGTTTTCAGGTCCTCCAAGGCCAAGCAAGACACCTGCTTGGAAGGATAATGTAAAACTAACCAAAATGCTAATCTGTTTATTACGACTTTTATGTCTTTGCTTTCACTGCACCAGGACAAATTATTCATTTATGTATTATGAATAACAAGACACCTCAAAATATAGAAAATAGCCAAGGTATGCTGTCCGTTTAAAGCCGATTGATAATAAACAACCTTAGTTCTTGGTTTACCACAGGAAGAAACAAGCAGTATATTCTTAGTTTGTGCAACCATATTATCAGTGATTCATTTATATTTACCTTGTCAAAATACATTTTGGGGATTTGGTAGTACTTTATTAGAGTGGCTTGCTATTTGGCTTAATAACAAACTGCATAAATCTGTACTAAGCATAGTGTACCATCAAATATTCAGTATGTTGTACGTTTATTATGTGTTTATTCACACTGGGCAAATAAATAATGTTGGCGCATAGCTTAGTCTTATAGTTAACAGCCTTAAAAACAATTAAAATAACTGCTACAAAGACAGCACTGTCTGCCCAGGAAAAAAAATGTACTGTGAAATTTGACAATAAAACCATGAAGTGGCTAAATTACCATCAAAAAATAATGTTAGAATTATGAATTTTATGGTCAAACTGTAAAAATTCACATTAAAACTGTCAAGCAATTAAATTTTGTACTATGAAATCTCACAGTACATTTTTTCCTGGATGAGATCTCCATAAACTCGTTTAATCTGAATATTAATCACTATAACCAGTATCATCCACCCAAAATTTGTTTTGTTCTTAGAGCAGTGCCACATTATGCAGCATAAGACTAAATCCTCTAATTTCTGATCATCTCATTTTAGATTAATTGCTAATGTTTTACATGATGTCTTTCATGATGGCATGATGATAATTAATCAGATAATTAAAAGTTCACTTCTTTGTAACTTATTTAATTATATAAAAATATCATATAAAAAATATTTTGTATACATTCACGTATAATCCCACCTACGGCAAATATCTTTAGGTTTGGAGAACTAAGCAATGTGTCATATTATAATGCAGATGTGGACCCACCTGAATGTTTTAATACACTAATGTTCTTTCCCACAGTGCCTCACTAGACAATCTTTTTAATGAACCAGTTTTTGTGCTTATTATCTTCTTTCATGCCATTCCTTACCCTCATTACTCAGGTGAAGCAGGCAATCAAAGTGATAACCGTAATTTTCTCTTTCTTCACCTGCGCTTTCCACATACTCCCCTTTGGAGTGCTCTTCAAGTCTCCTAACCCATTGGCGGAACACATTTTTGCCCAAATTCAGCATATTTCATTTCCTGTTCAGGATAAATGCATGCTTTATTATGAAAACTTTCTCAAATGCCTGTACAATACAAAAGGAAAAGTAATAAGCAGTCATGTCGGTTCACCTGCATTTCTCTTTGCTTGCAGGGAGAAAGTCGATCTCGTTCCCCACCCAAACGCTGGAGCACCATCTTCTGAGCCCTCCTCTGAGATGGGAACGATCCAGACAGAAGATAAGAGACAGTTTGAAGAGAAAGAAGAACAAGATAGTCTCTGCCCTGCAGACTCACACTTTGCTATGAGTTTAACCAACTAATTTTGGCCACTTCCACATATTAGAGTTACAATCCTGTTATCTGCAATGATCAAACAGCAGGGTGACATGTAGAAAATGATTAGCTGCATGTTCTATGGCTTTGAGTTTGGTTTCAGCATTAAGCAGTTGTGCCCATGATTGAGCCCACCTTTAAAGTATGTTGCTGCAATATAGATTAGTGTATACAATAAATGATGGTCTTTCCTTCCAATGTTTTAATATATTTCCAAGTACTGGAGAGTTATACATTTATTTTTTCGCATTTAAGAACAAAGCTTAGAACAAAGCTTCATAGCACACTTGCTCACTTGTGTTTGAATATAAAGTAGAAAAATTGACTTTACCATGCTTGATTTGACTCTAAATCCTGAAAAACTATCATATCAGAGGTTAGTTATTTCTGTTTTATTAAAACCTGGTTTTGTTTTTTTTCTACATTGTATTTGCTTTAACGTATTATTCAGTATCCTATCCTGCATTGATTTTTAATCCATATACTACTGTGAGAAACCTTCCCTGAATTGTGGTTGTTTATGTCTAGATATCGTGTATGGTCTTTGTGTACGTCAAGTGTCCTGTCATGCTGTCATGTACAGTCTGTTCTATGTTATAATTTGTTTTGGACTGAGTGAAGTACTATTGCTAATATTCAGTATTTTATATCATTAATATTTGGAGATAAATTTTATAACAACACCACTGAACACCACTGAAAAGCTCAAGTTCAACAAACACTAAAATAAGTCTCAGATTGGAAGAGACTTAGGCTTTATGCCCTTCAATTGCACTGATCTTATAAAATGGACAGTATTTGCAGTGGCTTTGAGATATCATGACTCTAGCTGTGTAACTGTGTTATACTGGAAACACTTACTGCATGTGTTTATTAGTTAATTTCTTGTATATAACAACCAAAAGCAAGGCAGGGATTGAAGGTTAAAGCTCTAAAGGTTGTGAAGGTTTGAGGAAGGAAATAAGTGAAAAGTGATGAAGTGCAGTGAAAGAACAGAGAGAAGCAAATAGGCAGACTTAGATAAGCCAATGTTATAAATAGGCAGGCGTTCATAATGTGTCTTGATATTGTGCATTGTGTTGTCACACGTAGTGTTTGTGAATGTCAACTGAATATGCAATAAATATGAGTTATTCTCCCCATCAGTGCTGGATATGTCCCAAATGGTGCTAAAAGTTTTTCATTCAACAAATATTTGAGTGGCCAGGTTTATAGCCGATGATGTGTACTTTCAACTAGAACTTATCTTACCTAACATAAAATAAAGACCTAATTACATGACTTTGCATGTTATGTTTGTCTGGTTGTCTATGAAAATGTTCCTCATGCATGACATACAAAGATTCCAGCCAATGACATGATTACACAAGATAACTAAAAATCATTTATCCTGGTTCACTGTGGTAATTAATTAACTGAGCAATCGTAGCCACTGCAACCTTTGCCTTGACCCATCGTTTTGTTTGCTTTATACTTTTTAGTTAATAGACATGCTCTTTGCCTACTATAAAGTCTAGTGTCCTTGTTTTGTAGTTATTTAAATATCTCTGAGCATGTTAAATATACTGTATATATAATTATTTGTAATTTGGGAAGGCACAAAATAACACAAATACCAATAATAATAAATATAGTCATATGCAGCGACACTCAATTTTCTAGCACAATTTCTCAAATGAGTCCTGAAGCGCATGACTGTAACATCGCCCACCATTTAGCCAGGTTTCAGATTCCAACAATTGTTTTAAGATCATTTTAGGACTGTGTTTGAGTCTGCAATTTTAACAATGTAAATAAAACTTTTTAAGAAACTATTTATTACGTCAAGGCACCCCCCATCAGCATAAAAAAGCCTAATCCTAAGACTAATTAAAGTCCTGAAGTTAATGTGTGAAATTTCAAGAGAACTAATAAAATAAGCTGTGATTAGAGCTTTTTCGAATGAATAGGCATACAACAGAGCAACTGGCATTCATACTGTGTAGAAATGTCAAGATGTTGGTGATTTCAGACCTTCAGAGTTTCAGACTCTTGTGAACATTTTGATACCACATTTGAAAGAGCAGAATACACAGAAGAAACTCATGAATGGGGAGAACATGCAAACTGCACACAGGCTAAAATTCACCGTATAACTCATTGAACTGCATATAATTCAATTTAAACTAATTAAGTTAATTTGCTAATTTATAACATACACAGAATTTATTTTAAGACAAGCATTGGGATGATCTGGTGAAAATTCCTTTACCTGATTTGGAAAGATTGTGCTCCAAACAATCAGAAATGCATGCAAATTTATAAGATTTATGTAAACAATTGAAACTGAAAAATTCCCCTTCTCTTGGGGATGCATGACTTGGGTACAATTTCACAACCCCAAACTGAAACATACAAATCATGTTAAAATCATTAATAGCATCTCTGATTGGCGTTTTTGTTCCGAGTTTCTGTATGAGCATCTGCATGACTTTTGTCGGGTGGCACTGTGGCTCGCTGGTTAACACTGTCGTCTCACAGTGAAGGTCCTGGATTTGATCCCAGGTGAGTCTTTGTGCATATACTTACCGTGTACATTTGGGTTTTCTATAGGTACTCCAGTTTCCTCCCCCAGTCCAGACATGCATGTTAGGTTAAATGGCATCTCTAGTGCCCCTAGTGTATATCTGAGTGTAGGCACCCTATTATGGATTGGTGCCCTGTCAATAGTTGTTTCTGCTTTGCACCCAGTGCTGGAACCTATGTGTAGCATATATGTTAGTAAATTATACATTTATTAATAACGTACAGCTGATATATATATACACAGTCTAGTCTCAGAAGATTTAATTCGACTCTAGGAGAGAGGAGACAGAGACTGGAGATGGATTGCAAATAATAGGTACCA
>JAVSBV010140068.1:0-16390 GCA_033117975.1 Parotocinclus spilosoma | reverse complement strand
ACTCACACACACACACACACACAGACACACACACACACACACACACACACACACACACATATAAAGTAAAAATAAAAAGTCTAATAACAGTGTGGTGAAATTGTTAGAAAGAACATTCCTTAAACGGTTTAGCAGCTGTAAATGTCATAAGAACAGAGTTATCCAAGCATTTGCGTTGTACTATAGATGTTTAAAATTTAACATTTAAAGCAATGCTGTATTTTATATTTATATTTAAATAGAGTCCAGCATTTTCCCATTCTTCTCTGCCAGCATACATTATGTGCCTAATGCAGTTGAAAGATAGCAAACTATCCCGTTTACTTCACTGTGGTTTCATCTATCTTTATGAAGTGTTAGATTTCTATATTAATTATTTATGAAGAAGTATACAAGCTCGTTAAGGCGCCCTAGTGTTTCGAAGGATTCTTCAGTCATAAGAGCATCAATTATTTACACTTAATCAATAAATCGTTGATGAGATGTGACTAAAAAATTAAATTGTCCATGAAATGAATAAGTAACACAGATTAATATATATTACTATGAAGGATTACAATTACATGCTCCTGTGTATGATTGTCAAATAATTGCTAGTGTGTTATGGTCATTCAGGCATATAGTGCAATTGTTTAATATTTACAGTTTTTATATCCTGGCTGCATCTTTTATCACATACAAGCAGTTTGGGCCCCCCTGTGGCACCCCTTGTTGTTTTGTGTTGAACATTTTGTATGCAAGTAGTATATAATGCACACAAACATACAAAACTTAAGTCTGACCTCTCTCTCCGAAAGTTAAACATGCTTAAAACTTTTTTTGACATGAAACACGACTGTCTGGCAAATCTTACACTTTATTTAGGAACAAAGACAATTATTTTTGGATCTTACCTTTAAAACTAATTAGTAATCTAACAATATAGGACACAATGCTCTTGTGTCACAAAGCGGTGGTAAACAAAGAAAGGCTCTGCTCGGCATACAGCAAATTAAAACAAAACAAAACGAAAAGTGCTGGGGACACATTTCAAGTTTTAATTAGTCACATGCTTCCCTTATCCTCTAAATGACCTGCACAGTCAAAGTGCAAACCATGCATTTGCGCATTTAATTAAAAATATGCTAATTATACACTCTTGAAAAGATCCTTGTTTCTCTGTATTGTAGCCGTGAAAATAATTTACAAGGCTTTTAAATCCGCTAGATAATGTGATGTACATATGGGGTAGCCTTGAAAAGTGGTACTAGAGTGCTACCTCATCACTGTGGGTTCGCAAGTTCAAGTATCCATAACCAAACTAAGGAAGTGCATTCTCCCAATTTACAGCTCATTGCTCATGTGACATGGTTCATGTCAACAGGTCAGAACAAAAACACAACAAAGTAAGCTCTGTAAACAGTTGTCTTATCATTAGGGTATTTGATGTGGGTTTTTTGAAGGAAAATTATATATTTTTTTTATTGAGAATTTCTTGACAGCTCTGTGACTGGCCATCCGTTTTATTGTGTTATTTAGCTCAGCAAGTAAGGTCATATTCATAGTGATCATCTTCATCAATAGATTTTAGATGCAAAACCAGAATACTTCGGCATCTAGAAAGAATATAATATGGAAAGTAAAGTGTTATTAGTTTGTATTAGTCCTTAATAGCTAGCCCGAATCAGAAAACATCAGAAAAGTGGTAAATGCAACTAAGGAACTAACTAAATGAATAAACTAAATAAAAGATGCAAAGTGCAAACCATCCATTTGAACATTTTAATTAAAAATATGCTAATTATACATTCATGCACATATTCCTGTTTCTCTGTATTGTAGTAAAAATAATTTACAAGGCTTTAAAATCCAATAAATCTAATAATACTAATTCTAAAAAGTGTGACTTACATTGTCTATTATTTAATCTCAGATAATATGAACACAAGATATTTTATATTTGAATAACATTTTTTGAATAACATATTTGAATAACAATCTGAAACACATTCCAAAGTTGACATCTATGGGCAATTAAAAGCTAGTAATCAGGCACAAACAGATCAATAATAATGTGATCAAATTTGAACCATGATTCGATACAAGAGCAGCATTCACATAATGATGGTGATTGGCAGATCATCTCTAGTTTGTCAACAAACGCGTGAGAACATTACTAAAATGTTTAAAAACAGTGTCTCTCAAAGTGAGATTAAAAGGGATTTGCATATTTTCTTCTCTAGAACTCCTGCTATCTTGGATCCCTCAGCCAGCACTGTTTCAAGCACCATCATTCATCAATAGCTGATATAATCGCTTTGTAATGCAAGGCATTACTTTTTGGAAACCATTAATTAAGCACTACAACACAAAGATACATTTGCAAATACCACTTAATGCCTATTTATTGCACAGTAAAGTTTTATGTTAATCATGTCCAAATAGGGATTTCAGTTTCTCGGGGCTCCGAGGCATCTGGGATGGACCATCGCACAGTGGAAATGGGTATTGTGGTGAGACAAATCAGTATTTTAGAGATTTTTAAAAAAAAATAAGAAATGGACGCTGTGTGTTCCAGACCAAAAACAAATTGGACGATCATCAACATTTCCAAAAGCTATCATGGTATGCATGATAAGGGTCTATCATGGTATGGGGTGGTGTCAGTGCCCTGTGGGTTCTGTCTGGGTATTCCGATTGTATTCCATATTTCAAAAGACATGCATTAGATCAAATTACATAAGTATGTGTCTTATGATGGACTGGCATCCTGAATATGACCTCTCACCCTGTGCTGCTAGTTAGGCCCCAGTGACTCTGAATTGGATGGTGGGTATGGAGAAAGGATCAGTACATGTGTGAGTGTTATACTAGAAGCTATTGGTTGGGATTTTAAACCTTGTGCATTAATTGATGACTGAATAAAGGATGGTCTTTTAAATATACTGCTCCCAAAAAGTAAAGGACATGTAAAAAAATCCCATAATGAAATATGCATAATTTTTTGTGAGCAGTGTAAATAAAAAAGAGACATGTTGATTTAATAACAGACAAAACTAAACAGCAAATTATCTACATTTTCTATAGCAATAATAAAATAGCACCTTTGATCAATCTACTCTATACAGCATAGCTTTAGTTTTACTCTAACAATTGGGCATCATTGTGGCTCGGTTTGAATCGCCATTGCCTCACAGCAAGAAGGTGTAGCCTGGGTCTGTTCTGTGTGGAGTCTGTATGTCCTCCAGATGTCCGCGCTGGTGCACTCTGGGTACTCGTGTCCACCCACAGCCCAAAGACATGCATTGATTACACTAACTCAATGTAACCTTGTGGATGTCATTAAAATAGCCATTGATGCTGATATCGGCTTTAAAGAAACACAAAAACTAATAGTCAATAGTATGGGGAATAAGATGGAGTGCAGTTGTGAGGGGAAAAGCTAGTATTTTTATTTGTATGACTGATGGATTAGGAGTGACATTCATGTATAATTTTCATACAGTATAATGTGTGTGTATGTGATAAGCCTCAGGATGACTGATTGTATTATCACATTGTCAAGCATGGAGATAATTTAGCACCACCTCATCCTATTCCTTGTCCAAACTCAGTCATAAATGCACAGGCGGTGCATGGTAGATAAATATACAGAGAACACTATTAGGCCTCCTCCAGGGCTCCTTACGTGATCCACATTGATCCTCGGAGCATCACCACGTTCACCTTCCTGTTGAATTCCTGTGTCCACACTCATCCAACAGACATACGTAGCATAAGCAAGATATGCAGGAACTTATCTTTATTGTGAATGCAAGTAAAAAGGGTGCGCGTACACACACAGTTCTTAAGTCTATAACAGCATGATCATGGGAAGTTTCTGTTCATGTGATGATTCACCATAGCTTCTTAACTTACCAAATCATAAACTCAGTAAAGCAAATAATGCTTTTTCAAATAAAAGTTGCCATTTTAAGCTGTGGGATCAGCAAAATGTTTAGAAAAGATTGTTCCTATCCTTAAGAGGACTTCCATACGAATAAAACAAATACTATGTCTGTAGAAATAAACCAAACAACGTCATATCTCAGCAACACGTTGAATTTGGTCTTCTTCGCATTTTTATTAAAGTAAAAAACTGTGTCGTCAATCTTTGCTTGTTCAACGCTATTTTATAAATTTTTTTTTACAACGTTGTACCTCATAACTCTGTACCTCAGAGACACAGTCTTGGCTCGACTGGATTCTCCACATAAGATGAAAGGAAGACGAGGATCAAGACCGTTCTCTGTACTGGCTCCCAGGTTGTGGAATGATTTCCAACTCGATGTATGAATGAGTCTCTTGCCATCTTTATTCGTCAACCAAAAAAAGCACATCTTCACTCAGCACTTAAGTGAGGACTGAAAATGCAAAAAAAATAAATAAATAAATAAATTAAAAAAAAAAAACTTTTGCTTGTGTGTTTTATTTAATTTACATCAGATCCTAGCTGTTTCTGGTTTAATTGTGCTCTTGGGCAATTGCTTACTTGTACAAACATGAGGTTATGTCTACTAGGAAGAACACAAAACATATTTGTAAGTTGCTCTGGTCACAGGGATCGGCTAAATCCTGTAACTTTAAATGTAAACTTGAGACGTACAACTTGTATGCTTTGTATGTCAGCTGGAATGTAGCTCAGAGTTTAATAGTTCAGTGCAAATCTCTTAAATTCTGCTGTGAACTTGTATTCCTACTACACATTACTTAACATGGGTCCAAAAAGGCTATTTTTGGCACTCAACGTGCCTTCTGGAACTAATGATGACTGTAGTCCAAACACTAACTGAATTATGGCAAGTTGATTATTAATGCTAAATAAATAAACACTAAACTGTAACAGTGTTATCAACAAACCCCTGCCTTATCCAGTTCTAAAAATGTATTTGTGTTCTTGGTCGAAAGTAATTAAAGCCAAATGTGTGGACGGCATCTTAAGGGCATTAGCAGAGTACCTTTAATTGAACAATGAATTGTTATATTAACATGTTTTTTTTTAAAGAAAAAACATGTATGAATACATACTGTGTATAATAACATACACAGACATTAAGTGGGCCCTAGTACACCTATACTAATACTGACTGGGATTTAGACTATACTCCCTATGGATGTCTTGTGTATGTTTCATTCATTCATATCCATTTGTGATACTGCCACATTTCTGTCAGACTAGCCATTCTCTGCCGACCTGTCTCAACAACTAGGTGTTTACATCCACTGACCTGTCACTTACTGTGACTATTTCTTTTCTGCACCACTGAATAATCTAAAGTATGTTATTCTTCTTGAAAAGTACTGAACTATCATGCCACAGTCAAAATCACTGATATCATTTTCTTCCCCAGGTAACTATGCAAATTCAGTGGGTGCACGGTTAGCATGCTGAAAAGTCTGCAGCTACACAGTCAAATACTCAGCAGGGTGTAATGCAGGATGTAATGTTTTGACACATTTCTTCAATAACCAGCATTAAAAAATTAACTGTAACCAGACAGGATTGCCTTTATTGTTGTCATAGTGCATTGATTAACCTTGGCTTGTCAACACCCTGTCACCATTCTGTGAATTTTGCCCCACTAGCCACTGTCAGGAGGTAATGTCCACTGTTCACAACCCCACAAGCCTTATTTTAGAGGCACGCTGACTCAGTCGTCTGACCATAATGATTTGACCTTTGTCAAAGTTGTTCTTGCCCTTGTCTTTACACCTGCCCATTCCACCCACAACCAAAACATCCACTCTGAGAACTGACAGAGTTGCTAATATTCACCAGATCTTGACATTCAAAGTTAAATAAGATGTTATTACTTATTTGTTCAGCGGGTGGGCCTAATGTTTTAACTCATTACCTTATCAAACTCTCATGGTTCTCATATCCACCGCACACAATAAACCTGAATGGTAAACCCTGCTCATCTTTGTTCTTATGAGGAGTGCCAAATCAGCCAAATGCTGCTCAGAATTTGTCCGCTCACACTGATGCCGCACGTGTTTAATACAACTTTCTGCTCCAGAAGTTGCACCATGGGTGTCACTGGTACAATGTCTAGCAATCCAATTTTATTCTGGATTGCTAATCAGAACTGCATGGCAGATCATGTAAATTCACAAAAAATTGCCATTTTCTAAAAAATCTTGAGCAATCTTCAGTTACAGCCAGTTTGCTTTGGTTTTCCGCATGAAGTAATGGACATTTGCAAATATTTTACAGAAAGCCAGCCATGCTGCAGACAAGGTAATGATAGCTCATAGCAGGTGCTATACAGAACATAGCACATTATGTTGTGCATTTCTTGAGGCATGTGGTTCTCAAGGTGTCGCCATCTTTGAGGCTGAACTGAATTCCTTTCAGCGAAGCAGATGACTGGTTCACATTAAGCTCAATATATACTATCACTGTATATAATATACTGCTATACTGTATATAAGCTGACACACTGAGCATTTTCAAATTTGAGACAGTTTTTTTTCTTGGGGCAAAGGAAGAGAGATATGCCAAGGTCAGACCTTCTGTCCTTTTCCAACCCTTCTGTTCATTTTCCTCTTGACTACCATTCATCCTGACCAACACGGCTGTGCCACCACTAATATAATGAACCTGAGTGTCAGCATTCATCCTAGATACACATAATCCATGGTGACTAACACTAACACTAACACACCCACACACACTTCTCCATGTATATTCACCTAATACACACTGCATACTGCTGCCTTGAACAGCCTCTTCAGTTCCAGTGTTGATTTTTTTTGCCACCCAAATTACACCCTGTCCTGGCTCTCCCATTTTTAGCAGCAAAGAGAAATAACTCAATTTCTCTGAAGTTACATTTAACTGAAATTTCTGACAACATACACTTTCACGCCTGTCTGTACCACTGCAAAATTACAGCTCTCAAGGATTTGAGTGCAGGCTCTGTGTTTCTGTGAATGTGTATCAGAGTGTATGTGTTCATGCTGTGTAAATGCTACAGTGCACTTGTATTGTTCTATTTTTAACAATGCACATGGTGTAAGTGTGAATGTGTGTTTGGGAATTCTGAGTTTGTGTGCAACCTTTATAGTACTGTCATGACCAACAATTGTATTGTTCACAGAGTTTGCAGCAAACCGATGTATTAAGAGTGGTCAGATAAATTAATTATTAAAAGATTAATTGCATAGTCATTCCCTGAAATGAAAAGGACTTCATCACAAAAAATACTGCATTTCAGCCCAATGGTTTGCTAACATAATATTAGTGTTCATTAGTTCAGGAGAAAAGGTTAATAAGACATGACAGCTGATAACACTGTCTTGCTGATTAGAGGAGCAGACTGGTAGATTTAAAAGGGTAGTGGTGCTTTTAGGTTTCTTTTGTTAACCATGGTTAAATCCAATGAAACACATGCAGGCTTTATTGCATTAAAAGGAAAAGAAATTGCAGGCCAGGATATCAACCTTTTATAAAATCATTAAGAACTTTAAGAAGAGTGGTTCAACTGCAGTGAAGAAAGCTATAGCGCCCCCAAAAAAGTCAAGTAAGTATCGTCTCCTAAAGAGGATGCAGCTATGAGATTGGGCCACTACATTTAGCAGACGCCCTTACAATCCAAGCAATTGTGGGTTAAGGGCCTTGCTCAGGGACCCAAATGTGGCAGAGGTGGGATTTGAACCCTGGACCTTCTGGTCTCTAGGCCAGTACCTAAACCACTAGGCCACCATCACCAACCTGAAACGTAGGAACATGGCCAAATTCTCACCGACCCTCTGAGATATGGTGATTTGTGTGAAAATCCCAGTAGATTAAGTAGTTTTTTTGTGTATCTGTATTTTTTAAAATCAAATGTGGGTCCTTTTTTACTTTAACTCCATCACATTTCAAAGTCATTTTGTAGAACGTAATAAATGATATCAGGTATGAGTTCAGATCAAGTGAATAAAACATTTAAATATATAAACGCAGCAGATGAATAGATTTACTAGGTCTAGCCTACTATTAACCACTTATCGTTGGTGATATTTAACAAAAACAGCTCGTTTTAATCTCAACCTTGCAGCTGCTTTTTTTTTGCTTTGTAATTAATTCAGGACAGAGTAGATTTTGTGGAAGGCCATAAGTTTCTATTTCCATTTCAGTAAATGTGCCGGTGGTTTAGACAGTCAGTAATGCAGATAGAGGATCACATGATGCAGCTCCTGTTAAGCGACTGACACAGATCAGCAGTATCAGTCTGTACTGAACACTCATCAGAAGCATGGAGCAGATTAAGAGAGACGTCAGCTCTGAGAGCATCTACATGAACATCGACGACGGTCAGAGCCAACATCGAGTCCACAGCAGCAGCACGGCAGCACAGAAACAAGGTACGAGCCGAGTGGACGGAATATGAAACAAAATACAAAACGACGTTCAAAACTATGATAATAAAAAAAAAAAATGAAAGTGCATTTATGTAAGATTAAATTCTAAATAGAATAAACCATTTCCTTTAATCGACAGATTTACTGACCAATTCACATGCACCTAAACAAAACGTACAACTTTTCTTCTGAACAATTATCTGGTGTGTGTATTTCATGAATGGCAGGTGGATGATGCACGAGATAAAGCTGGATAAATAATGTAAAAGATTAAATTTATATTTTTATAGGTTCGGATGTGGTATTTGTTGTTGAGACCCCCAGCAAGCTCAGGAGAGTTTTCCAAAAAATAAAGTTAGTTGATGAGATGAATAAATAAATGTTTTGTGTTATTTTTGTGCATTATTGTTGCACTAATGTTTTAGGTCACTATTAGATATGTTGTAAAATAGATTAGTTTAGATTAGAAAACAACCAGAAAATACAAAAATCTGAATAAACAAACAGAAAAACAGCTCAGATGCCTAAATAAAGAATATGAAGAAGCTTGATCAGGAATTTTTTTGGGCCATTTTGTTCCGACAATTGTGTTTTTTTCCTGTATTTTCTGTTTGTGTCTTAGTAAAGAAACTCAAAAATAATTATAAATGGTCATATGCCGGGGCAGTATTCATTCTCAGCGAGGAGCAGCCTGAGTCCTTTCTGTGCGGGTTTACCCCGGGTACTCTGGTTTCCTCCCACATTCCCAAGAAATGTGTGTTAGGTTAATTGGTCTCTCTAAAGTGTCCATGTGTGACTGTGTGTGTGCCCTATGAGGGTTGTCCCTGCCCTTGCACCCAGAGTTGCCACTAAGCATCTACATTTACAGCATTTAGCAGACGCCCTTATCCAGAACGACTTACAATTAATAAAGTCTTACATTTCAAGCAATTGTGGGTTAAGGGCCTCGCTCAGGGACCCAGCTGTGGCAGAGGTGGGATTTGAACTGGTCCGTAGACCAGTACCTTAATCACTAGGCTACCACAGTCCCGCAGCAGAAGATAATGAATGGCTGGATGTTCATATACCATTGCTACAAAAAAGGATCTTATGGTGGCCTAAGATTTTTGCAACATGCTGTAGGCAAGATCTGATCTGTGAGAAAGTCTGCGCTGCGGAAGAAACAGAAAGTGATTTTGGGGAAGTTCAGTCAAGGTGTCAGACAGAAAAGGAGACATGTAGTAAGCGATAGATGTTGTTTTTTATTCTGATGTAAGTAAAACGTTATCAGTCCTCAGAGTGCATTGTTATTAACACAAACGTATAAAATGGTGGCATGATGGTGTATCCTCCCACCTCCCAAAAAATATGAGAGCAGGAGGATCAGGCCTCTAGGTGTGAATCTGACACCCTCCTTGACTGGCTCTGGTCCACTGCATTTAAAACCAACATAAAGCATTTAGTGTAGACAAACATTTGCTTTGTTTGTTATGAATCTGATCTTGTTAATCATCAAATTCTTCATATGGTCGCTTCGTAACACTTGGTTTTGTTTCTGAAAAATCTTTCTACGAAAGAGGAAAGGGGAACTTCTTGTGGTTAACCAAAGTTTTGCTGTGAATGCGTCAGTGTCTGTGGATTTTCTCTAAAATGGTGTTGTGTATTTTCTCCTGCAGCTGCCTCTGAGGGGAGGAAGGGGTGTTCTGCTAAACCAGCTGCAGTGTGTCTGGTCCTGCTGGGTGTCCTTGTGCTGGTCCTGAGCCTAAGCATGTGGATTAAACATGACATACAGAGCAAAGAGTTACAGAGCAGCTATAAAAACATGAGCATGGAGCTAGAGCAGTTACAGAGCAGCTATAAAAACATGAGCATGGAACTAGAGCAGTTACAGAGCAGCTATAACGGTATGATCACCGAGAGGGACATGTTAAAGACGGAAAACAAGAACCTCACATCAGCAAGGAACCAGTTACAGAGCAGTTACAACGTCCTGAAATCAGAACGAGATGCAATGAAGAAAGAACTCAGTGAACTGGGTGAGTTATAATTAGGTGTTTAATCATGAGATACCATACACTTAATAGCCAAAAGTTTATGGACACCCGTATATTTCGTATATTAGGCAAAGTTTCTTGAATTCTCCAGTTCTGCATGTCCTCCGTTATTGATTATCGGGCCATTCCCCCGTCAATTACATATTAAATAATATAGAATGGTCAGACGCAGCCCACTCTCGGTCACTTGATGGATCATTTCATGGATCTCCACACATTTCTGTCCTTCATCGATGTGATCCATGAAGTATTTCGGCAGGATAGTGGAGTCGTTTTCCATTGCTTTCTCCACTAATATAGAATAAGTCCTAACAAATAAAACAACCCTAAAATGTTATACTCATACTATGCATTCATTGAAATAAGCAATAGTGTATTTGTTTAATTTCTTCTATTCTTCCTGTGTACTGGAGTCAAAAAAAGTCCTTCGTCTTTGACAAGTACGTGACTTGAGAGTGCTCTTCCATTGGCCCAGGAACACCTACTTTAATAATACTTTAAATGATTGTTTACGCTTTTTGTCCTCTTATGGGATTGGGCCACAACGGGCTCAAGAAAGCTCTGTTTTTAGACCCTTTTTTCGCACCATCCTACAATTTACTTGTGAGTTTAAACAGCATAATATAATGTAATGTTGATTGATGTCAAACATGAAATCTTTGCAGACACCTCATGCCCAGTCGGGTGGACACAGATCAAGTGCAGTTGTTATTACGTGTCCCAGATTAAGGGGACCTTTGATAAGAGCAGAGAGGACTGCAGAGGAAGAGGAGCAGATCTGGTGATCATCAACAGCGAGGAGGAACAGGTAAACCTGCCATGAAATGATTTATGAATTATCCGGACTGTAATGTGGGGGGCTCATATTACATAACCATAACCATGGAGTGTTTCTGTACCACCTTTAGCGTTATGCTTCTGGATTACAACAGAGATTCTGGCTTGGTCTGACCGATCGCGATGTTGAGGGACAGTGGAAATGGGTGGATAACACACCTCTGGGATCTGGGTATGGAGCAATCATAGATAATGCTTCCTAACGAGATGGAGTTAATTACTGATCACTGATCATGTTTTTTTAGGTATTGGAGTAAGAGTGAGCCGAATAACATTAACAATGAGGACTGTGCTGAGCTAGTCCCTAACACCGCCTTCGGTGGAACAATCTCCACGTGGAACGATATTCCATGTAATTATGAGTTGTCTGGATTATGCGAGAAGAAAACTTATTGCAAACAATAAGAAGAATCGGACTGGAGCGACGGATCTGGATTGTACTTTAGATACTGATGTTCCCGCTCGACCATGAAGAGCTAACGTAAGATAAGACGTAAGACCGTGGCAGGGTGTTAATAAAAACGAACACGAATCAATATTAAATGTTTATAATAATAATAATAATAACAGAGCTGAAACACTCCCTGCCTCAACCTCAACTTTTTTTATTTCTTTCCCTTATTTAATCATGTTATTCCACTTACTGTGGATCGTGTAATGAAAATAAAACCGAATCAAATCAGAGTTTCCAGTTTCCATCCGTCACAAATCGGTTCCTCTTGTACAGAACGATTCATCCGTCTTAATTTAAATCATCTGCGAACTCGAACCGTTGGCAGACGAGAACATTTTAGCACTTTTCCAGGTGATCCACCGGGGCTTTTAGACTGGAGCATGTCTGGTTTTTAGTGGATCATTCAAGCTTTTAAATCTTCTTTTCATGGTAAGATGAAACCTTTTTTTATGAAGAATCGTCACGATGATGTCTGATGTCGGACTCGATCCTGCAAGCTTGGGACTGTGGTAGCCTGGTGGTGAAGGCACTGGACTATGGACCACAAGGTCTAGGGTTCGAATCCCACCTCTGCCACAGTTAGGTGCCTGAGCAAGACCCTTAACCCACAATTGCTTGAATTGTAAGTCGCTCTGGATAGGGGCGTTTGCTAAATGCCATAAATGTAAATGCTTACGCTCATAATGAAGGCAGCACGATGCTGAGGAGGTAGCCAGGTGCAGGTTTATTAAACGAAGAGTCGTGGTGGAAACAAAAAGGAAAGGTCTGAACCAAAAGTATCAGGACAGGAAGGCATCAGAATACAAAACAAATGGCTCAGAGATGCACAGAGGGGCTACGGTGGAGCATTAGCAGTCTTGGCTGGTATTATTTTGATGTTTATTTTATCAGCTTTAGTCTAGGCCCAGGTTTACTTCATGCTTCCTGGACCTATCGCTCACTCACAAGCCACGGCGCTTCCGCTTCACGCTCAGTCGAGATGACGACCCACATTCAGCCTCAGAGCTTCACTGTACTTTTCTTTTTCTTATCAGGTAAGCTTTACTGAACTTTGTTTTTCTTAGTGATTCTTTTTCAGTCCCTTGGCTGCATCAGAAGTGACATAAAGTGAACTTTTCATCTGTTTCCTAAACTTTTTCTCCTGTTTTCATGGCTTGCTGGTGCCGGGTTTCAACTTCTGTTCGTTTTGTACAGTTTTGATGTTTGCATAAATCTGCCTTTTTTGGGGGGTGAAATAAACAAAGTTTTCACGAGCAGTGTTTTTGTTGTACTTTTATTAACAGCATATTCAGTAGAATCCATTTTTATCTAAAGGACAGTCGTTTAAATGTGTGTTCTGATGACGGCGAGGCGTTACACACTCTCTTCTCGCTTGCTTCTGTTTATAATAAGTGGCCTGTGCTAACAGGATTTCCTGCTCCATTGTGGTAGGCATGTAAGTGCTGAATAATCTTATCTCGAGATCAGAAAGCCGAGATAACGTCCCTGATAACGTCATTTCATTTGTGCTTTTGTGAATTGTGCAGCATTTAAACCTACAGTGATATTTATAGCACGGAAGATCAAAAAAGAGACAAATTCATATCAAAAGTGGATTTAGTACTAAGATAACTTCTGTAAGGAAAGCGAAAATGATCGTTAGTCTTCAGTGGAAAGAAGCTACAAAATCTCTGCAGGGAACTCAACACTAAACAGAACCTTTTTTATAAACCATTATCACAGGGAAGCTCTGAGACTTTAGAAATGAGCTCTTGTTTAAAGTTTAAACCCTATGCTAATGTATTTGATGCTAATTTTAATAGCTAATCTCGTGACTCATGTTTATGTTGTTTTTATTTTAGAGATCTTTAGTTCTGTAGGAGATTCCACTGCTTCAGTTCAAGTGAATGGAGCTGTAGGGGAATCTTTTACGTTCCTGACCCGGGTGCCTGTTTCTGGCACCATCAGTTATGGATCAGATACAATTGGGCAGGTTTTAAATAAACACAGTGACACAGATTATAAAGTGAAGTTTAAGAATCGCCTCCACTGGGACAATCAGACTGGATTCTTCACTCTCTCAGATCTAAAGACTGATGATTCTGGGATTTACAACATACAGAGCAAAGAGGAGACAAAACAGCTTTATCAGCTAAATGTATATGGTAAGTTTATTTTATTTTATTACACATTAGTTAATATAGTTTTTTGCATTTACTTCTTTTTTCTTTTCTTATAACCTAAAGATTTATTTCCTGATGATGTTACTGTTTTAATGCAGAAAAAGTATCAGCACCTCGGGTCTCAAACACATCCTTCAATGCATCAGAGACTGAAGTGTGTACGTTACTGTGCTCAGTGAGGAACGTGATTGGACTAAAACTCTCTTGGTATAAAGACAGTACTCTGTTAAACCAAACCAGCAGCCCCAGTTCCAACATCACACTGGAACTCCCTCTGGAAATAAAGACTATGGATAAACATACCTTCATCTGTGTGGCTTCTAATCCAGTCAGCAATCAGTCAGAAACAGTGCAGATTACAGAGCTCTGCCTTCAGGGAAAAGGTAAGAGAGAATAAAGCTTTAGTCTCAGACACACTAATTTATTATACATTATAGCTGGGTAATAGTATACTAAATTACTTAATAGCTAACATACCACCAGCTATAAAACACAGGATATCAGGATAGTTTTTGGATATCGCCAAGCCCTTTGGGGGACACAGCTTGTCACAGGTATCTATACTGCTCAAAATGTTTTTGAAATAGCCCCTCATTTTTGTGAGCAGTGTATTAATGACTAATCTATTAATACTAGTGATGTTCCAACTGATCCGTCAGCAATCATTATCAGCCAATTTCCGTGACAAAGCGTGCGTTCGCTGTATGCCAATCAATACCTTTCATTGTTGATCACAAAAGCTGATGACCCGCACAGGCCCTGTGTGTTGTGTCCCCACCCCCCTTTCATTTACACTGCACAGGTGTGTTTTGTTTGTCTGTGAGAGTGATGTAAAGTTTGCATCCTGCAACTAAAAAATACCTTGCACATTAAAATGCTTCAACACAACTCATTGAATATGGGATTTAAAGAACAAACACTTGGGGGAGTATGGTGAGTTTGAGGCTCACAGTCAGACAGAAATTAACACAGCCCACACTCACCCATATGAGTGTGACAGTCAGAAGGCTAAGCAAATAACCTGAAATGTAATGGAAGAATAGTTGTGCCTGCAAGTATTTTGTATTTTTTCTCTTGGAAAAAGTAAAAACATGTTTTTGTCTGAGATCATTTTATTGTTCCTTTTTTTCGAGATCACGTAGCCAGTAGCACTCAACTAAATCAAAACAATTTACAGCCAGTCAATGTGATCGGTATCGGTGATCGGCAGCATAAAACATGATGGGAGCATTCCTAAATAATACAGTTTCATTAGGAGTGTTTTCTCCCGGCGTGGTGTGTGTTCCTTGTACCCCTGTAACACTAACCTGAAAATTACAATATGCAGTACCATTACTCACTATAACCCTTTATATCATCCCCATTTGTAATCAAGCCAGAATGAATGTCAGTGAATTCAAATATACATGCTGCTCACAAACTGGGGATATTTAAAAATGAAATTTCCTATAAGGAAATAACTCCTAATTTTGAGCAATAATTTTTTTTAAACACTTTGCATGTCTTGATTAGATTTAATTGTTAAGAACTGCTGGTCTAGAGGTACTTTTTAAATAATAAACTAAATATAATATAGATTAATTCATTATTAGTAAAACCTCTCTCACGTTTGTCCTTTTTTTGCAGAAAAAGAAAATCATTCAAGATCAAGATTGGTTATTTCAGTGGTGTCTGCATTACTCTCGGTAACTGCAGTAATAATAATGATTTTATTCATCCGGAAAAAGAAACCTCAAAATCAACACACAGAAGGCAGGTATTTATCTAATTACTGACTCTTAGGCCTGTATTGTAACACATTTCATTTTATAATTATAAGATAATTTATTATTATTATTAGTATAATAATGATATATTTAATTAAGCACTGAGGCTTATGAAGACAGTACACGTTAGATTAGATATGCTTGTAGTTACTTTTACGAATACCTGATCTCATCCTGTAGTATTGATATTAAGTCATGAAAATCTAAATTACTCAAAAGTTATCTTTTTCAAATGAACTAAAATCATACATAGCAGTTAAGCTTTTCACTTCAAAATAAATTGAACTCAAATATATAAAAAATATGACTATATGATTTTAAAATCAACAATTACCTGAAAGTAACATTTTCATTAACTGAATAACATAGTAGGCAACTTGTTATGTTTTAGGTGCTATCTATAAAGTGAGGCTGGTAGTATTTTCTTATCTGAATTTGGGATATTATAATAAAGCATAATGCTCAACTGTAACAGCCTTTGTACAGAGTAACAGCTAAAATGAACTCAATATTTACAGTTTATTAAACACATATATTTCTGTAATATGACTCAAGTCAATGTCTGTCAGTCCAAAATATAAATTCATTAGTAGTTAGTCATTCTGGAGTTACTGTTTTTAGGAAAATGAACCTTAAACTTGGAGTCTCATTTAGAAGGTATTGCATAAACTCCTGAACTACACGCACACGCGCACGCGCACACGCACACGCACACACACACACACACACACACACACACACACACACACACACACACACACACACACACAC